>JAQGAO010005901.1:0-12994 GCA_034697705.1 Ommatoiulus sabulosus
AATTGTGTAAATTGGTACATTGAAAACGTGGAAAAGTTTGCAAATCTATACTCCGAAAATGTTGACAAATTTTGCAACTTTCTACTTGGAAAATGCACCCTGAGCTAACCTTGTAGAAGTATTAATTTTAGATCGCCATGACTGCGTTGAATTTCCCTGACTTTTTTCAAACTAAACCATTCTTCCCTGACTTTTCCAGGTCTGGGGGAACCCTGTTATATTATTTATTTTTAACGTCTTCGTGGACCCCCAGTACCTAATCCATGGACCCCAGGTTAAGAAACCCTGCTTTAGAGGGATCTTTAACGTGCAGAGATCAAACGGGATCTACACGAGACCCCGGTTTAAACTCTCATCCGAACCGCGACTTTGAGAATTTTGCACATCCTCAAAATTCTCACCGACCTCGACCATCGGCGCTGGTCCCCCACATACAAAAGAAGTTGAAAAAGATAGCATAGACAAATATTCGAGTGTTCTACCTGTATATTCCACGGTGGATGAATTGGTGGAGCAACTGTCGCTGGCCGTGTCGCTGAAGAGTCCACCCATTCGACGGCTGACCAATCCGGGAGGTAGGCTTCCAGGAGGCGACACGTACGAGGGCGACGGAAGATGCCTGTTCATGTTGTGCTGTCCTGGACTAGGAGCGCGGCGAGGAGGAGTGGAGCGGCCTAAACCTGAATCGGTGTCGGCGTAGCGATAATTCGAGGCGTAGCTTCCCGCTTCACCGGCGACTCCTACAAAATAGAATCACGATCTTGAAAATAAATTCATACGACGAAAGAAAAACCGAGCAAAATGTCGAAAGAAAATTAGGAAGAAAAGAAAGCAGCGTAGAATTAGTTGAAGACTATTTAAACACCGATGTACGTGAAACATTTTAAAAGATAGAAGAAAAAAAGGTACTCTTGATTAGTATTCCAGGAGGTTGAGAAATGAAGCTTTTGGATTAGTATAACTTTGGTTAATCCGAGAAATATAAAAACACTCAAAAATATGAAGTTAACGTAGTGTAATGTTATTTGCAAAACAGAAATTAAAACACATTTTAAGGATTTTAAAAGAATTTGTAATTATTAGAAAAATATGTGATAGTTTTTAAGAAAACAATTTTTTAGAAAAATATACGATAGTTTTTAAGAAATGTTTTAGAAAAATACATAATAGTTACTTCTAGAAAACTATTTTTAGAAAAATATACCATATAAATTATACCCAAACTCTAAGTTGGGTATAATATATAATATAAATAATCAGCTAACTTTTAGAAAAATATAAAATATAAATCTAACCTTACATACCGTCATTTGCATAAAAACGAAAATTTCATCTTTTTATTTACTTACATATTGTAAACGATTTTGTAAAAATTAGAAAATATACAATATACAATAAAATATACAATAGTTTTTAAGAAATTTTTTAGAAAAATATATAATAGTTACTTCTAGAAAACTATTTTTAGAAAAATATACAATATTAATTATACCCAAACTCTAAGATGGGTATAATGTATAATATAAATAATCAGCTAACTTTTAGAAAAATATACAATATTAATTATACCCAACCTCTAAGTTGGGTATAATGTATAATATAAATAATCAGCTAGCTTTTAGAAAAATATATAATATAAATCTAACCTAACATACCGTCATTTGCATAAAAACGAAAATTCCATCTTTTTATTTACTTACATATTGTAAACGATTTTGTAAAAATTAGAAAAAAATTATAATTGTTTAAAAAAGAAACATAAAAAAGTTATATTTAAAAAATTCAGATTACCTGAATAAATTGTAAATTTTTGGACAACTGGTTAATCTACAAACCAGTTAAGACAACCTCCGATAACGAGTAATGCGTATAAAAATGCTACCAAAATAACAAGTTGTCAAAGTTATCCAGGGCAACGCAAAAAGCAAATGCTGCCGAAAATTCGAGAAAAAAGGAAGAAATCCTTCACCGCCAGCCAAGTTCCCGCAGAAGAGCGACTCCCGTATCAAAATTCAACTCACCTCTTTCCGTTCTTCCATGGAAAACATTATTCTTTTGGTTATACTTGCCTGCGAGATGAGTTTGCGATCCTCTGCTGCCGCTCGCCGCGGTCATTCGGTCAGCCGCCCGATGCTCCGCAGCCGAGAGCGCGGACTCGTGCAATGACTTCGGTCGAGGCTTCATCGGTTTGCCCTTCAACTTCGGCAAGGTGGTGGTCTTGGTAGTCTCGGGTCGCAACTCGCCCTGGGTAATTCAAACGTAAGTTAAAAATAATTCAAAAGTTAAAACCGACGGAAAAATCGCAGGTATCCCAGCCACTTTTAAGCTCGACTATATAGGATTTATAGGACATTTTGCCCCCAAAAAAAGGACAAAATAGGACAATTTTTAGGAAATACAGGACATCGCACCACCGAACGATGTAAAATGAGAAATATTAGCGCATTCACCATTGTCGCCAAAAACTATTCAGGATTCCCCCACAAATTTTAATTTCAAGTTAAATTCCCTGACTTTTCCAGGTTTTAAAAACATTTCCCTGACCAATGACAACGTGAAAAATTGACATATTTCGCAAATTTGACGCTAATAAATATTTTTTTAAAAATTTACTAACGACAATTTTGAAAATTTTTGAAAATGTAACAATTTTGTATCCGGTCAATGTTAAAAATTTGTGCTCGGAAAAAGTGAGAAATTTTACAATGTTGTCCTCGGAAAACGTTGAAAATTTGCGAATGTTTCCTCGGAAAATGTGGAAAATTTGTACTCGGTGGAAAAACTAGAGAATTTTGAACATTTGTACACGGAAAACGTGGACACTTTTGCAAATTTGTACTCTGAAAACGTGAAAAAGTTTTCAAATTTGTTCACAGAAAACGTAGAAAATTTTGAAAATTTGTTTTCGGAAAACATGGAAAATTTTGCAAATTTCTACTCGGAAAATGGGCCCTGAGCTAACCATGTAGAAATATGACAAAATATAGGATCTATAGGACCTTTTATCCAAATATAGGACAATATAGGGCATCATAGAAAATATAGGACAATATAGGATTTATAGGACGGCTGGGATCCCTGATATTGATTCGTAGTAGATCAATTCCCAAATTCGGATATTACGAATTTTCGGATTAAAACGACACAATTTTGGAGTCCCGGTGCATTAATTCGCGCTACGTTTTGTTAATACGAACTTTAAAAAAATATTAAAAAAGGTACGTTTTTTGGGAAATTCCCCCACAAAAGTCGCAACACCTTCCAATTCAAGTCACGTTTGTTCTGGATAGTTTTACGAACTACGGTTTAAACGAACAAATTTTAACAAAATTTTCCCACATTTTTAACACAATTTGACATTCTCGATGTTCAAATCACATTTTTCCGACTTCCGATAACACGAACTGAACCAGTATACGGTTTGAACGAACAAATTTTCACAAAATTTGAGCAAATTTTGACATTCTCAATGCAGGGTTCCCCCAGAAATATCATTTTTAACTTCCCTGACTTTTCCAGGCATTAACAAAAATTTCCCCAACCAATGACATGCAGATAGTCAAAAATTGTCAAATTTTGCAAAATCGACGCGGGAAAATATTTTTTACAAAATTTACTAATGACAATGATGAAAATTAACGTAGAAAAATTTAACAATTTCGTATTCGGAAAATGTAGAAAGTTTTGCAGCTTTATACTCGCAATATGTCGAAAATATGTACTCAGAAAACGCGGGAATATTTGCAAATTTACTCGGAAAACGTGGAAAATTTTGCAAATTTTCCTAACTTCTGAACTAATTTACCTAACTTTTTCAAAATAAGCCATTCTTCCCAGATTTTTTCATTTTTCTAATTTGTCCTCGGAAAACGTGGGAATTTTATCAATTTTATTCTCAGATTACGAGGAAAATTTTGCAATTTTGTTCTCGGAAAACGTGGAGAATTTTGCAAATTTGTACTCGACCACGTATAATTTCCCTAACTTTTTCAAAATAGGCCATTCTTCCCAGACTTTTTCATTTTGCTAATTTGTCCTCGGAAAACGTGGAAAATTTAGCAAATTTGTCCTCAGAAAACGTGGAAATTTTTTCAATTTTATTCTCAGATTATGAGGAAAATTTTGCAATTTTGTCCTCGGAAAACGTGGAGAATTTTGCAAATTTGTAGTCGACCACGTTTAATTTCCCTAACTTTTTCAAAATAAGCCATTCTTCCCAGACTTTTCCAGACATTTTCAAGTTCCCTGACTTTTCCATGGTTTTCCAGCTATAGGTCCGGGGTATACCCCGCAACGTTGAAAATCACGTTTGTTCCGACTCCCGATACTACGAACTACAACACGCTTTAAACGAACCCATGGATCTCGACGTCTCTTCAAATTCGTCTTAACGAGGTCCCACTTCAATCATTAAATGGCGTCCACATGGATGACCCCCTGTACACTATCAGTACTGTCTACAGACTAGAGATTGTCCAACGACCTTACAGTATTTGTCAGTCTCGTCCGTTGGTCAGCTGGCGCACTGACCTCTGGGCGCCCTTCGACTGTCCCTCGACGAGGACAAAGGCACGCACGCTCATCCTATAGTTTCAAAAAACGATGACAAAACGTGGCTGGAATTTGCATCGCCGATTATCAAATAAAAACAAAAAAAAACGGGGTCAAAAACTAACTTCCTAGAAAATGCGGACAATAAAGGTCAATAAAAGGTTATTAAAGATAGATTTAAAGACAATAAAAGGTCATTAAAGTGTCTAGAATTAAAGAAAAAGGTGTTGAATGAAACGTTGTTTAAATACAACGTCAAATTTAGTCGCATTTCAACTATAGCTTAATTTATAAACTATTCCATTATCGATGTAATAAGAGTCCTTTTTAGTTTTCAGTAAGCGCCATCCCTGGAGAGAATTTTCCAAGGAACGAATTTTGACCATTCTTAAGGTTTGCATTTTTCGTCACTAAGGGCGCTATGTCTCTGCGCATGCGCACTAAAAAACTGAAAAGGACTCTCTATACGTGTTTAAGTATTCGTCGTAAAAAAAAAAAAAAAATGCATACAATGATAAGTTTAAATTCGTGGAATGAGAAAAAAAAGTTCCATTTCATAGAACGTGAAAAAGTTCCGTTCCATTTCATAGAACGTGAAAAAGTTCCTGTTCCATTTCATAGAATGCGAAAAAGTGCCTGTTCCATTTCATTGAACGCGAAAAAGTTCCTGTTCCATTTCATAGAATGCGAAAAAGTGCCTGTTCCATTTCATAGAACGTGAAAAAGTTCCTGTTCCATTTCATAGAATGCTAAAAAGTTCTTTCCATTTCAGAGAACGCGAAAAAGTTCCCTTTCATAGAATGCGAAAAAGATTCTTTCCATTTCATAGAACGTAAAAAACTTCCTGTTCCATTTCATAGAACGTAAAGAAGTTCCTGTTCCATTTCAGAGAAGGTGAAAAATTTCCTGTTCCATTTCAGAGTACGCGAAAAAGTTCCATTCCATTTCATAGAACGCGAGAAAGTTTCGTTCCATTTAAGAGAACGTGAAAAAGTTCCGTTCCATTTCATAGAACGTGAAAAAGCTCCAATTCTTCGAATGAAAACACGTTCCACTGAAGGAATGCCAAATTCTTTAGCAAAAGAAAAATGCCCCGCGGTGTTTTATGTAGAGTCGTGCAGCTAGTAGTCATTAAAAAGTGAATTAAAAATTGAAAATTGTAGTAAAAACGCACAGGAGATAGGCCAAGGACACGAGCACATTTACGCATTCAAAATCGAAGAAATACTACGACGAATTAACAATACAATAGATTTTATTAACACTTCGTGGATAAACCCCTACGGAGAAATGTTTAAAATTACGATACTAACTCTTACACAGGACATGGTTCCCCAGAAATTGCATTTTCAACTTCCCTGACTTTTCCAGGTTTTAAAAAAATTTCCCTGACCAATTAACAGTCAGTCAAAAATTAACATATTTTGAAAAATTTAACAACGGTAATTTCGACAATTAACACAAAATTTCATTTTCAACTTCCCTGACTTTTCCAAGTTTTAAAAACGTATTCCAAAATTGACAATGGAAGATATTTTTTTTTAAAAATTTACTAACGACAATTTTTAAAATTAACTTAGAAATGTTTTTGAAAATTTTAAAAAAATAGCGTGACAATTTTTTAAAATGGGAAAATTTTGTATTCGGAAATTGTTAAAAATTTGTGCTCGGAAAAAGGGCGAAATTTTGCAATTTTGTACTCCGAAAATGTGTAAATTTTTGCAAATTTCTACTCGGAAAATGGGCCCTGAACTAACCTCGTAACCTGAACTTGACCAAGTTACTTTTGGATCGCCATGAATGCGTTGAATTTCCCTGACTTTTTCAAAATAAAAACCCTTCTTCCCTGACTTTTCCAAGTCATTTTCCAATTCCCTGACTTTTCCAGGTTTTCCAGGTCTGGGGGGATCCTATAACATTAAAAATTTTTTTAAAAAAATCGTACTTTGAAAACGTGGAGCGTTTTGCAAATTTGTACTCGGAAAACGTGGGAAAATTTTGCGAATTTGTACTCGGAAAACCTGGAAAATCTTGCAAATTTGTACTCTGAAAACGTGCAAAAAATTTGCAAATTTGTACCCTGAAAACGTGCAAAAATTTGCAAATTTGTACTCGGAAAACGTGGAAAATTATTTTAACGTTTTCAAAATAAGCCATTCTTCCCAGACTTCTTGACACATTTTCAAGCTCCCTGACTTTTCCAGGTTTTTCCAGGTCTGGGACTGGGGTACCCCGTTTTACGCTAATGAACACGTGCACAGTGCCCGGATGTCAGGAACAAGAAGAGATCATTTTCAAATTTTGTTCTTAAAAAGTTCATTTTTTTAAATAAATTTTTAAATTTTACAAAAATAAATAGGACTAAACTTCGCTGGGGGGAGAAGGGGGTTAATCAAATGTCGATAAAATAAAACTAAATCCAAGATTAAAACGAAAGTATCGTAATTTTATCATCTGTTTACAGTACGTAAATAGCGACATATCCGTCTGAAATTAAGATAAGTAAAAAGATAAGTAAGCCTCTACTTATCTCTTTTCGTGAATTTAGTAGTGTGATATGTTGTTATCATCGAAACCTGGTTCCTATTTTTAAGGGGAGGGGAAGGGGGGAAACTTATTTGGGAACGTTGACTCGCCTAAGGACAAAATTTCAACAAAAATGAACAAAGACACGAATTGAGGGGGTTCTCCCCTCAACCCTAAATAAACTATCAACTAGAGGGGGTGCAACTAGGACACGGATTGAGGCTAAACTTTCACCCCTCAATTACGCACGAAAGTGTTTGGTAACGTCTACGAATGTTCTAATTCGGACTTACGAACAATTCGTATTTACGTACTTGCACCCTTCTAAGAGCATGAGCTTCAATTTACGAAAATAATATGCTCAGGATTAACGCTTACGGATCATCGACTCAAGTTTCCTGAAGCATTTGCTTCAATTTACGAGAATAATATGCTTAGGTTTACGCTTACGGATCATCAACTCGAGCTTTGCTGAGCATTTGCTTTAATATACGACAACAATATGCTCAGCTTTACGTTTATGGATCACGAACTCAATTTTCCCGAGCATGTGCTCCAATTTTAGAGAATATTATGCTCAGATTTACGCTTACGGACCATGAACTGAAGTTTCCTGAGCATTTGCTTCAATTTACGATAATAATATGCTCAGGTTTACGCTTACGGACCATGAACTCAAGTTTACTCAGCATTTGCGTCAATTTACGAAAACAACATGCTCAGATTTACGCTTACGGATCATCGACTCAATTTTCCTGAGCATTTGCTTCAATTTACGACAATAGAATGGAACGTTCAAAGTTACGAACTAGCACCCTTCTAAGAGCTTATGCTTCAATTTACGAGAATAATATATGATCAGAGTTACGTTTACGGTTCATTAACTCAAGTTTCCTGAGCATTTGCTTCAATTTACGAGAACTATATGCTCAGATTCACGCTAATTGATCACGAACTCATGTTTCCAGAGCATTTACTTCAATATAACTTCGCATCAACCTTGAAATATCCTGAGCATATGCTTTACCTTTAGAGAATACGCTCATTTTTTAAACTTTAACGGAACAAGAAGTTCCTCTTGAGGCATGAACGTTACTTTCCAGAGCATTTGCTTCAATTTAACATAGCATTAACCATGACATAATCCGAGCATATGCTTAATTTTACGAGTAGCCTATATGCTTGTTTTCATGCTTAGGGTTGAGGAAAATCCCACCTTTCCCGAACAGATGCTTCAATTTACGAGTATATACACGAGCATGTCCTCGAAGCAGGAATCGAAAACATCGAGCATATGCTCATGCGCCAAGGTATTTTCCTACCTCGGCGCCGTCTACCCGAGTCGTAAATAAACGAACAATACGAGCACATGTGCAAAACAAGCCAAGGTCACGCCAAAGGTCAGACACGACGTTAATCGCACTAATCTCGGCATTATATTTTGCGCTGATCTCAGCTGCCAAATTTCTGCAATTATCAGATTACAAAAAACGAGTAAATGCTCGCGCGAAACAAGCTCATCCTTTTTAAAACCGAGCAAATGCTCGATATTCCCACATTTCTCCCTAATTATTATACAGGTGTGGAAATACTATCTCGTAATGCGATTAATTGATTCTCCAGGGTTAATCCCACAGAAATTTCATTTTCAACTTCCCTGACTTTTCCAGGTTTTAAAAAAAAATTCCCTGACCAATGACAATACTTGAAAAATTGACATATTTTCCAAAATTGATACTGGAAAATATTTTTTTTTTAAAATTCACTAACGACAATTTTGAAAATCAACGTAGAATTTTTTTTTAACAATTTAAAAAATTTGGGTGAAAATTTTTGAAAATGGGAAAATTTGGGATTCGGAAAATGTTGAAAATTTGCGCTCGGAAAAAGTGGGGATTTCGCTGTTTTGTCCTCGGAAAATGTGGAAAAATTTGTACTCGGAAAACCAAGAGAATTTTGAAAATTTGTACTCTGAAAACGTGGAAAATTTTGCAAGTTTGTACTTGGAAAAATGTACAACTTTCGAAAATTTGTTCTCAGATTCTGTCAAAAATTTCGGAAATTTCTCCTCAGAAACTGTTACGAATCTCAACTATAGAAAACAACTCAAAAACATTTCTCGAGTTTACTTCGGAAACTATCAAATTTCTGGCATTTTGAAAATTAGTACATGTAATGAAATTTTATAAAAATATTTGCGAATAGACTCCGAGCTAACCATGTTAACCAAACTTTCATTTTCAATTTCCCTGACTTTTCCAGGTTTATAAAAAAAAATTCCCTGACTATGCAGTGACAATGTCAAAAATTGAGGTGGCAAATTTGTATTACAAAGAGCTGGAAAATTTTGCAATTTGTGCTCGGAAAACGTGGAAACTTTTGCAAATTTGTACTCGGAAAACGTGAAGAATTTGCCATTTTGCCCTCAGAAACTATTGCCAATTTATACTTGGGAATTTTTAAAAAGTTTGAAAAAAGTATCCCGAGTTAATTAGATAGAAGTATTATTTTTCGATCATGACAACTTGACTATACGTTGAATTATCCAAACTTTCAAAAAAAAGTCATTCTGCCCTAACTTTTCCAGACATTTTCAAGTTCCCCGACTTTTCAACATTTTTGAATTGTGACAACATAAATACCTTGAATTTCTGACTTTTTCAAAACAACTTATTCTTTCCTGACTTTTCAATGCGGACATTCAAGTTCCCTGACTTTTCCAGGTTTTCCGGGTCTGGGGGTATACCCTGAAGGCACACTGGGTGGTTCGTGGTTTTGTTAGGGGAAATTCCCTGTACCCTATAATATTCTAGGTCTGTGGTTCACTAATAGTAATATTTTTAACGTAAAAATTGATAAAGAACATATTAAAAATTGCTTATGTAATCAACAAGCTGTTTTCAAAATTGGACGGGACACGTGGGGGGACAGGACAAGGGCGGACAGGGGGGGGGGGAGTTAAAAACCAGGAAAAATACAGGACGTACTTTATGGATGAACCCCAAATAACTTGTTACAAAGCGATACGTTGCGATTTAAACACCTGAACGCTACACTCTAAACACCCATATTCAAAAGGCACAATATTCATTTAGGAAATTGACAAAAAAAAACATGAAATTACGGCAAAAACACGTGTTTAGCCTGTAGCGAAATCATCAGAACTATATACAAACAATGCATTTCACAGCAAAACATTGCGTTTTCTAAACACCTGAACACTACAACCTATAAATAAACACCTACAGTATATTCAAAAGCACAATATTCAATCGTGAAATTGAGGAAAACAACTAAATTAGGGCAAAAACAAAGCGTTTTTTGGAGTGAATGCTGGCCTACCGTAAGCAAGACGTTAAACGACGTATTTCAAAGCAAAACATTGCGTTTTGTAAACACCTGAACGCTACACCCTAAACACCCATATTCAAAAAGCACAATATTCAATTAGGAAATTAACTAAAAACCCATGAAATTACGGCAAAAACACAGCGTTTGCTGCTGCAGGGTTACCGTATTATATCTTGTAGCGAAATCCTCGGAACTACAAACGACGTATTTCACAGCAAAACATCGCGTTTTCTAAACACCTGAACACTAGCCTACAGCCTAAACATCCATATTCAATCAGGAAATTGACGGAAAAAAACAACAACGAAATTAAGGCAAAAAAAACACCGCGTTTGCAGAGGTCGTGGGTGGCTTACTGTACACTATATAGTAGCGAAATCATCGAGACTACAAACGACGTATTTCAAGTATAAACATTGCGTTTTTAAACACCTGAACACTACACCCTAAACAACCATAATAAATCATGAAATTGACGAAAAATCCCACGAAATTTAAGCAAAAACACGGCGTTTTTTTTGGGGTGAATGCGGCTTACTGTACACTAGTAGTAACGAAATCGAGACTACAAACGACGTAAATTTCAAGCTAAACACTGCGTTTTTAAACACCTGAACACTACACCCTAAACACCCATATTAAATCATGAAATTGACGAAAAAACAACGAAATTAAAGCAAAAACACACCGAGTTTGCAGAGGTTGTTTCTGGCTAACTGTACACTAGGAGTAACGAAATCATCGAGACTACAAACGACGTAAATTTCAGATCAAAACATCCCGTTTTTCTAAATACCTATATTAAAACGCAACAACTTAATCACCTATAAACTAGGCTTATAAACAGCCAGATATCCAATCTGGAAATCCATGACAATTTAGTCGAAAAAACCCACCTGAAATGCATCCGCGCGTTACTACACAATACCAAGATTACCAAACAACGCATTTTACCAATTTTTTTTTTAAAATATTGCATTTTGAAGCACCAAAATACTAGAAAACAGTCTTACCAAAATCCCAAAAAATCAGAAATTGGAACGCCGCATTGTTCCAAAAAATGACGTCACGCGTTCTCCGGATGGAACGCGCGCACGAGCCAGCGTTCGATTAATTTCAAATTCAGGTTCCATTTTGATATTAGGATTTTTATTGAAATCATGTACGAATCTAGCTCCAATTCGAAGCGTTAAAAACCCAGATTTCCCGGAAACTAAAAGCGAAAGTGTCGTTCCAGCTGGTAAGTGTATAAAAATTGTGCGCTCGTAGATTAGGCTTACCTGAATTGGCCCTTAACTGGGTTTTGAAAAGAGCTAGTCCTGTAGCCTCCGCTTCATAATCAACGTTCCATTTCGGAGCAACTTAAAATCCTGAATTGGAAACGCGGTCTAAAAAACGCGTAAACGAAACAAAAAATGGTAATCCCAGAGAGAGAGTGAGACAGAGAAGCGATTATATCTCCGCTGGATGGAAAACTGAGCAAATGGCGCTTCCCAAAAAACGTCAACAGCACCATTGAGCGGAATTGGGGTTGACGATGACGCAACCGCTAGGCGAGGGCAGCGCCATCTTTGAAAAAAATAATCACATTTAGGATTTTTTTTACTTTGGAATTTTAAAGGATTTTGAGCATTTTTTTTCAAAGTTTTGGGGTTTCGATGCTCGAAATCGCTTTATTTTCGAAAGGATTAAATTCGGGTTTCCCAGGTAGTTTGAGGCCAGTTTTGAAGCTCGGATCTGATGGAACGATTGTGAAGATTTTGGCTGAAGCGCCGTAGCTCTCGGCTGACATTGAAAGGACGACTCTGAAGGTCGCTAGAGGTCACTCGCTTCGAATGCCAGCTAATTTAAATTACCCATTGTTTTGAATGAAATATACGTTGAAATTATAGTCAAAATCAAACATGATATAAAACAATTGAAACGTTTCGAGAAATATTGCTGTATTCACGACCGAGCGATTGAAGACATGAACGGTCGTTGACGACATCTTGAAAACGTCACCGGTTTTTTCTCACCCAGAAGTTTCATTTTCAACTTCCCTGACTTTTCCAGGTTTTTAAAAAATATTCCCCCGACCAAGGATAACGTGAAAATTGACGTGTTTTCCAAAATTGACACTGGATTTTTTTTTTTTAAATTTACTAACGACAATTTTGAAAATTAACGTAGAAAATTGCGTATATTTGCACAATAATGTAAAACGTGGCCAATTGTGTAAATTTGTACATGGAAAACGTGGAAAATTTTGCAAATTAATACTCGGAAAAAGTGGAAAACTGTGTAAATTTGTACACGGAAAACGTTGACAATTGTGTAAATTTGTACATGGAAAACGGAGACAATTTTGCAAATTTGTACTCGGAAATCGTGGAAAATTGTGTAAATTAATACTCAGAAAACATGCAAATTTTTACAAATCTTTACATGGAAAACGTGGAAAATTTTGCAAATTAATACTCGGAAAACGTGGAAAATTGTGTAAATTAGTACACGGAAAACGTTGACAATTGTGTAAATTTGTACATGGAAAACGGAGACAATTTTGCAAATTTGTACTCGGAAA
>JAQGAO010005902.1:0-12991 GCA_034697705.1 Ommatoiulus sabulosus
GCTCCATACATTACAAACAAACATACATCTATCCTTTAAATATATTTATGGCACGTGTCATTTTTGTCGCCATTGCCTCGGGAGCGCCCACTCGCGGAGGTTTTTTGATTCGCGTACACGCGTAATCCAATCGTGTGTCTGATGCGAAAATCTGAATTGAATAATTCCGCTACATTTGCTTTCCAATCGGAGTGTAATTGATTCATTTTGATGTCGTAGCATGTTGGCGTATAATTTGTACGCAATTTACCTAAAAAGAAGACAGGAAGTGCTCCTCGGCAAATGTAATCACATAATCAATAGACGACGTGTGTAGCGAAAGGAAGAGTGTATGCCTATCTCGGTTATGATTAAAATATGCCAGGAATTTCGCTATAGGGGAGCTCGGGAAATGAACATCAATTTCGAAAATTATTGCACTCTCTGGAAAAACTGGGAGCTGCTTCGAGTCGTTACATCGGTTGGTTAAGAAATTAGGGGATATCTTTTCTCCTATAGCAAAAGATATGTTCCGCTTTTAATCATTTCGAGAAGCAGCTGCGGTTTTAATGGAATTTTCTCAATTATAACGAAATAATTCCAAACCACCATCCTCGGGTGGGAGGAGGGGGTCTATATTTAAACAGGGAACTATTATTAGAAGCGGTTGCCGTCATTGCTAGGGTTACCATAGATCTGGAAATTGCGACGGTTTGAGGAAGGGGGGGGGGAGGGGTGTAAACGCTTGCTACGAGCATTATTTAACTCCTAAATGAATAATTAATTTCGTACATCAAAAAGACGATTTCCCAAAAAGAAAGGAAATTTGTCCTCAGGTGTTGTTCCTTCGCCGCCATTTTCAACGTTTCGGGTCGTGTTTTTGATCAATATTTGCTCACGCTCCGCAATGCCTTTTGCGGTGGGTTTTGTTTTCTTTTCGAGACGTTCCTTCTTTCGCCGCTTTCGTAAGCCTACTTTAGTTTGACTTATTTTTTATTTCCTATTCTAACTCGTGTACTTACGCTGTATATAGTGCATTTCATTAAGACGAACTCGCCCGTAATTGTTATAGACAGGAGCCAATGAGAACTCGGTAGTAGATATGAATCGTTTTGTCGGTTTTGTAACAGACAGCGCATCGATCGCGATTCATCTGCCCAAAATTCCCCATTAGCCCGGATTGAGGACCGGCAACAATAACAAAATATTAGGCAAACTATTAATGGGTATTTCGATTAATAACCATCGTAGTGTAAGAACATTCATGAATTGCTCGTAACCTTTCGTTCTTATATAATGTTGAAGTAAATTTTGTTTTTCTTCTAACTTCTGATACGAAATACGGTTTAAACGAAGAAATGTTGAAATCCCTAGCGCGCATTTCGTCTTAACGAGATTCGGCTGTTTTGTTATTGTCGTTAATTTTTCTTTCGGCATTTTGTCTAGTCAATTTTTTAGCTCGGTTGAGCAAAGATTGAAATTCTCGCTAATTACGACTCCGAGCATTTTTCGTCGACGGAAATACAGAGGATATAAACAGAAAATATAATAAAAATCTGCGTCGGCATTTACAATTTCTTTGATCCTTATTTATTAATTATAATGCTTTGCTATTTATCATGATAGGAGCATCTAAATGACGGGAAAATATTTCTAAACCGATTTTAAAATTGTTTCCATGACAGCGTGTGCACGTACTGTAGTTTTATTTATATATTTTACATTCATGAATTCACGTACAATATACGTTGTAGCCTGTTGCGCAAAATGCATCATAGATGTAACCCATTCCGTGTTTACCAAATACATATGAAGTTAGCAAAATTGAGAGTTCATACTGTTCAAATTTAATCCATTCTTTGTTTACCAAATATGCACAAAGTTACCAATATTGCGAGTTTATACTGTTCACATTTTATTACTTCAACTACTGTTGGTCAAAATGCATCATAGATGGCGCTGGGGATTTGTAACCAAGTTTTTTTTAATTTGATCTTTTACCTGTGGGTGGTAGACTTAAGGCGTAACAAAATAGCAAAGTTTGGAATCTGCTCCTATAATTGGATCTCTTTTAAAAGCGATAGGCAGCCGATCGCTCTTGAAATTCCTTTAAATCCTACAATAATTCTGGCTTTAAGAGGATTATCGGAAATCTTTCCGTCCCACTGTCAACCACGTTTTAGTCATTGAGTAGCAATCAGAAAGATAAAATGGCCTAGCTGGCTGGCTTTTTTCTCCCCCTGAAGTAAAACGTCTTTACCACACTTAAAAGATCGGGAGAGTAGAGAGAAGAGTTCACCCTCTATACTTTCAGCTTTTTTTTATACGTTCTTATCTGAGCAATGAGCACAAAGGGACCGAGACAGACACGGCAATGTCATTTCGGGCAGATTACACCCCTATCAGTCATCGAGGATTGACTGGCTTGCTTTTTGCACCGGGGAATTGCTCGGTCCAATGGCCTTTAGGCACCGACGGGACTTCCTTTAGGCGAGTGACCAACATTTTTTGGCACCTCAAAACTCCACCCAGATGATAAACCGAACGTTATACAGGGTGTAAGGAAGATAGTTGATTCGAAACTGCGAAATAATACAGTCGATTATCGTTAAAACGAATCTTGAAGGACGTCTAAATTTGTTCGTTGTAACCAGTTCGTATATTATTAGAAGTCAGACCAATGATTTCAACAAGAAGGGAAGTTTCGTCGAAATTTGGATGAAATCCTATTCCTTATACAGGGTGGAAAAGAATAGAGAGCCACCCCATTTTTTTCGTGTCTGTTAGTTACGCAAATTCTGGTTATTTTTTAGGTTAAATAGGAAATAATGTGTGCTCTATCCGATGATGTTCTTACATTTGACCTTCGACAATTGTTTCACGGAAACGTGTGCTCAAACGTTTTTATCGTAACAAATACGACACACTGTCAAATTAGGAAAAGGAAGGGAATTTTATGTTTACATGAAGTCAAACGCTATTATCTGCCTTTAGCAATTATTTCATTTCGTTACATTGTTGTTAAAAACCGGGGCAAACACCGATTACTAGCTGCGCTGCAGCACAATGGAGCAGTGCAGTGCATGTAGGTAGCTTCACTGCAGTACACAACTGTGCTGCAGCCCAGCTAGCAATACATGTTTACCCCTGTTGTTAACAACATTGTAACAACATGAAATAATGGCCAATAAAGATAAAAGCGGTTGACTTCATGCAAACACACTATTCGCTTCCTTTTTCTTATTTGACATTTTGTCCTATGCGTTACGCTAATAAAATTTGAGCACACGTTTCCGTAAAACAACTGTCGTAGGTCAAATATAACGACATCATTGGATAGAGCACACAGAATTTATGTAACTATTACAAGTATATCAGGAAAGAAAAAATGGGGTGGCTCTATATTCTGTCCCACCCTGTATATACGAATGATAAAGTTATTCAACACACCGTAAAAATTAACAGAGCCATGATTTAGATTATGTTAACGCGAATCTTCATTGTCTAAAGTTCGTTTTAACGTAATTCTTCGTCTTAAACGAAGAAATTACCATTGCACGTCTTAGTCGTCTATACTCGGACGTACAGTAGGCTATATTGGACGGGGAAATAAGAAATTCGTATAAAGCGAGTTCTTCTTAATGAGGGTTCCAATGTAGCTTATGAAGATATGAATTGCGAAGATTCGAATGAGTCACGTACGAGGAATTCGAACGAATTACCAAAGTTAGTTTCGTTTACAAAATTTATTGTGATTTATCAAAACTTCGTCATGTATACAGTAAGTATGCATTGCGAATTTGCGAGATTTCGGATAATTCGCAAATTCGTGTTTGATAGTTTTATTAATGTGGATAGGGTTAGATAACTTTCTAAAATGTCTACAAAAAATGTGCTTATCTTAATAGAATTTCAACGGCGATGCTCAGATACTGTACGTCAGAGCAGTATAGGCTACAAATGTCTGAAACAGTTACACCGTAATTTGTAAAATTATACAAAACTAGCCGTAAAACCCGGGCAAAGTTGCCCGGGCTGTACTTATCGATAGCGACTTTCTGAAGCGACGAAGTAGGCCTAATGACCGCAGCGCCCCCATACCGCTTTAGCAAAGGCGCTTCATGGAGCAACTTTTCGCCCACTAAGCCACAAATATACAAACATACATCTCTTCTTTATATATATAGATTGGTTCTCAATAGATGGAAATATTCACCCAGGATGAATTATTGATTTGTAGGAAGATTTGATAACTTTTCTAGATTTGCTGTTTACGAACCTTTTTAAAGGACTTCATTTCGGCCCGTTCAATAACATTAAGGCCACTCATTTTCTCGCAGATGAAAGTCCCCTTTCGTAATCCCCCATTGTTGAGTGGAGGGGGTTGAATAAAAGTGCGAAGCATGCTAATCTCAGATAGTGATACGCTTGAATTATGACCTACTTTCATTCCGACTAATTTTATATTGATTGCAATTGCGCAATTTTATGTCTCAATTATACGCCTCTCGCTGCGCCGTGGCTCGGATATCCCCCACGCTGCTTTCCAAACTCTGCAAGCCCTGCTACTCTATAACGAGAATATTTCCTGCCGAAAATTGGATGAAATCTGTCATTGAAGCTCGATTTACGCACCAGAAAATGAAATTTAGGGGGAATTATGCTCGTTTGAATTTATCAACATCTCCCGTTTCACTTTTGTCTATGGAATTTCCTTACACCGAAAGCGAAACATTTGATTAATTATTTTTAATAAGAGGCTATCGAATGAAATTACGCGGATATATACAGTATATACATGTACGCTTATATTATTTTGCGATATGAAAAATTAAGCGCTCCTTATTGTGAGTTGTACCGGGCTGTAGGCTACTGAAATTTACTTTGAGACAGCAACAACAAGGACAATTCTTGAACTGGCAAATGAAAGGTGTTTTTTTTTAAAGTATATTTTTAATTTTTTTTTAATTAATTGGTTTCATCTTCGATTTTGCAAAGTCGATATTGATATATCGATATTGTTATATCGATCTAACAATTAATACTGTACATCCCAACCTATCTCGCTTGGGTTTTGTTTTACGTCCGTAATGCAAAAAAAATTAAACTATGATGTACGTACAATATATAGGGTGCTCAGACAGAAGCTCAACGAAACATACTGGCAGTCGTGAAAATTCGACACGATAATTGGTTTATAAAATTCACGGTTAAGGTTGTCGCTGGTTTTAAACCAATTCACTTTAACACCCGTGACTTCAGGAATGATAGTTTAATTCGCAAAGGTTCTGTCTGTCAGTATCTGAGTACATGTACCTTTAAATAATTTGTCGTACAAAATGTTGAAACATCGGGGTTGTGTTGTACGATATTATTAACCATTATGGGAATCGATAGTAATTCAACTATACTCTATTGAGCTATGAATTTAGGATAAACATACTGTTCACGTTTTTATTAGAGGTACTCAGAGAGAAGCTTTACGAAAGATACTTTTGGTAGTCGTGAAATCACGTGTGTAAAATCGACAGGCTAATTGGTTTACAAAATTCATTTAAGGACATTCCTATATTTAAACCAATGAATGCATTACTTTTGCACACTGTGCTGTCTATTTCTATAGCATTTACTGTAATTGATGCATGATTGACTAAAAATTAAATGTATTAACCTTGAAAATGATTTAACGTTATTAGGCGTATACAAGTATATATAAGCGAAATTCTTGAGAATTTGCATGTACTTTACGTGAGATTGGTTGCTCATCAAAGTATGTTGCTCATTTTTGCTATTTTGTTCAATCTCCATTGCACGCGTGTACATGTATTTAATTGATATAAATTGATTTTTGTTTACAGTTAGGGGACTTATCGAATCCAGAACTCAGAATATTGACGAATCAACTAAATCGCGTCATGTATCGAGGTAAGACACAACGTAAATTTACTTAAGCCTAATTAACTTTTAAATAATGGGTGTTTATTAGAATTCATCGCACTTGTTTTTTTATTTTTGTTTCAATAATCTGTATTCATTGATCTGCAAGGATAGAAATATTGCTGTATATAGTGTACATGTATACAGTGTGATCGAGTGTATACAGTATACATGTATAGTCTATTTTTCAAAGTGGCATGTGCGCAACTTTGAATTTCAAAATCTTAATGTAGGATTCACACTTGAGGTAACGAAGCCGTTGGGAATTGTGTTTGATAAGATTAATCTTGGCTAATCGCAAAGTTAGGATCATTGAATGATGGTCTAAACAAATTAATTTATTTAAAATTCAGACATGCAGTTTTGCAATGTTGCGCTGCATAACGCCTGATACTGTATTACAGACTAACGAAACATTGTTTCCGCAATTAAATGTTTCTTCAAAATGATAAACAAAAATATTTTCAGGAAACCTAGGTGTACATGTATTTTGTTTAGGGCTACAGTCGAACCTCCATAAAACTATCTCAAGGAACATCCAAATTTGTTCGTTTCAACCGTAGATCGTACTATCAGAAGTCAGACAAAACATGACTTCAAAGACAAGTTCGACAAAAACTAAAGTTTCATCAACGTTTGGATGAACTCCTACAACACGCATATAAATGGGAAGGTGCTGCAACATGTGTATGAAAATTTTCGGTTTTAAAGTACCTTTTATTTCAAATTGACTACAGTTCGTTGTAACGTATACATATAGCGCGAATGCTCGGGAACTCGTAAATGCATTCGTTTTAACCGAAAATGCGTATTATACTAATTCGGAATTCGTCTTAAGCGAAGAAATGAGCATTATTCGTCCATACATTAGCACGGTGAATGGAAGTGAGTTCGTACTATCAGAAATTCGTTTAAAGTGAGTTCTTTTTAATGAGATTCCACTGTACTCTACGTATATATAGCATACTATAGGTGCATGAATGATGGTGTTCATCCGAAGGCCTTCGCCACGCACGCTTTCTTCACGCTTTTCTTACTCAATTTCACTTTTTTATGCAAATAAGCTCGAATCTCATGAATAGCATACTTGAAAGCAACAATATTTATTACCAAATCTAAACGAGATTTTTCGCTATTGCACTTTTCAACCACCTTATTATATACCCTACGCCATTCCATCTCTCTCTCTTGCTCTCAGAATATACTATACACATAACCCTGTATATACAAGTATATACGTTGCTTGTTTTATAGCAAAATTATACATTTATATATTTTGCGTCTATACGCTTCCAGCGTGCGCTTTAGGTGTGCCCGAGCTTAAATCTCGTCTCTTATTTTCTCCATTAATGCAATTGTTCCATCTTGTCATTTATATTAATTGTAATTTTGATTTATTTCTGCCAACTACATTAGGCGATGACTTTTAAGTCAATTATTAGACTAATGCCTTTATTAGTATTAGCCTTAAGCTCATTAGTACACTCGTGGAACCGAGCAATGGATCAATACACGTATACATGTACCTCTTAAACGTTCGTTTCTACATCAGCTCTACATGTTCGTTTATAGGACATGGATGACGCCCTATACAGTCTCATCCAATATTCATGCCAGAAGATTTATGTTGAAGGATTTGAAATGACTTCGTGAGTTTGAATTGTAGACCTTAATTGAGAGGGAACATTCCGAGAAATATCCAGATTGTATCATTAATGGAAAATCTCGTTTGCCAGCCTTTTTTTACCAGTAATATTGTTGTCTTATGCAATCCAACAAAGGTTCGAATTTGTATTGTGTTTAAAAATGAATTGGATACATTTATGGTGTTATGGTCATACAAGTACTCAACATAAGAGCCCATCTTGGCTGGACATGCAAGCTTTTGAATCATAAGCTACGTCCACTGAATGAAACATAGAGGGACTTTGTTTGCGTTGTTTGTTCCTTTAACTTGTTCCTGTTGCTTACGGTTGTTGCAAAGTTCATAATTGTTTACGGTAACGGAAACAAAAGTTGTCCTAAAACGCGGTAAAGATCAAAGGAAGTCTAGCAACACGAGTCAACAATTCTGTTTTGCCAATTCCGTCTGGACAGCTTCTGCTCATTTGCTGTCCAGGGAAGAGAAAACTGGAATAAACTGTTGCTTTTTCAGTGTGGACATATGTTTCAGGAAGTGAGAATAGAGGCAACTTTAGTACAAATTTTCCGAAAATAAGTTGTTTCAGTGTGGACGAATGTTCCAGCAAGTTAACACGAGTATGTTCTCAGAAACAAGTGGCAATCATTAGCAACAAAAAGTGTTCCTCTAACTTTCATCCAATGTGAAAATAGATATGTGTTTTCAATCATAAAAGAACACGTAGAAGTTACAAATACAACTTGCATGTTAAAAACCTCTCTGGTAAAAACTTGCGTGGGATTAAAGTTTACTATTCATAGTACCATATTTGGAATTTTAACTTTAACCTTACTTTTTATAGCTAGTCAAATTTTGTATTTGTACACTCGTATACATGCAACATATGGCATTTTTTTTCACTAGACGCTATACAGTGAAAGCCGCTTAATTCAATCACGTTGGTTCCAGATATATTGATCGAAATAAGCGATGAATGTCAACAAACACGCTAAACATTGACCTTACCAAAACAATATTTAATCATATATACAATACAGTATGTATTTGCGTATTTTTAAAATATATCTTTTTAAAAAGTTATACAGTATAAGTAGTACTGTTGGATGATGTCTACAGTATATATTTGCTGCAACAGCGGAAACTTCCTTTTCTAAAATACGCGGTGAAATCCATCTGAGTACAGCCACTGATGCATTAGATGCTTAGATGCACGCATGCGTATTGTTGAAACGTGTCGGTTCTTGTATGAAAACTGCTCAAACTTTTTTCGCGCGTTTGCGTTATGTAGACACGTGGAAAATTGATCGAATTAAACGATGAGATGACCGAAGAAAAAATCCGTTCCGACTGTTTTGACCCGAATAAAATGGCTGACCGGATTCAGCGTGATCGAATTAAGCGGCTTTCGTTGTATTTCATAAGATTGCGTATCTTCAACATGTATTTTGATGGGTGAAAACCTGCATTATTACACCCACGAGCTTTATGGAGCTGGTATTGATAGCACTGTTATTGATAACCGCCGCTTATTTTTAGCAACGACAAAAAAAAAATGTGGTCGAGTAAATATGCTCTCCCTCCTTTATTATTGCTGATTGATGGTGATATCTTTATAGCGACGATTTCCTGGCCCAAGTACCAAATAATCAGCGCTTCCGGAAGGCAAACATCGTTGCTTAATAGCTCCCGTCTTCGTTACATTTTATTAATGCGAATACCCGGCGCTTATTCGATGACATTACGCATTAGCGAGTGGTTCCTTAACGTGAAGCATTTAAAAACCGTGCTTAATCCGATCATCCACTCGGTTTCTCTCACTTTTTGTAGCACATATTGGACAATGAGATTGGCGATACTTGCCCTTATTTTTTTCCCTTTTCCGATTCAAAAGATGTGATTACATCATGTGGACCGAGTCGTAGCTTATTGAGCTGCTTATTATACAGGGTGCTTTTTCGCACTGATTCTGAAGAGAACGAAAGAACATCATGCTGCGGGCTAAATCTTCAGTCTTTTCTTTAGACATGCGCACGAAGACAGATGTGCTTGAAACTGTTACTGCATGGCGCTATTATCTGAGGGATACATGAAAAATGTTTTGAAGTTGTCTAAATTCTTACAATGCTTTTTTATTTTTATGCTATTCATTTATTTATTATACACGTACGTTGCACCTTTCTTTACGAAAATGAGTTCCCATCAGAAGTTTTTGAAGATTACTAAATAGATTTGTGTAAAATTGTGAAAGCCCAGGAAACCGAGTGAGGCTCAGTACCAACCGAAACTGCATCCACAACTATTTGTATTTAGTTTATGGACCATATTTTTGTTGGAAAGGGCAAAATGTAGTTCATTTTCCCTTCAGTTGCATTTTATAAGTCACTAGCTGGAAAACCCGGCTTTGCCCGGGGTGTAATTAAGAACTCACCTATTAAGACGCTACTGGACGATTACTTTGTGCCGAAGACCAAATGGCTGACTGGCGTAGTTTTAATATACGTCTTGCTGAAGCGGCCATATTGGAAATTGGGAACATCGACCGCCGCAGCGCCCCCATACCACTTCAGCAATTTGTCGTAAGACGCTCCATGCAAGGAAAAACACACAAAAATACATGCATACACACATACATCTCTTCTTTATACAGTATGTAGATGTGTATCTGACAGATGCAGCGTGAGCAGCGTCGTTTGGGATGGAATATGGACTATTTTTCATCAGATAGTCCGGGACTGTTTTTTGGTATCGTTGTTTTGTTTTAACCGTGAGAAAATGCATCAAAAAATCGGATCCCCCAAGATACAGAAACCCCTCTTTTCTCGGGAAGCCCCTTCTTTTTCGAGACACCTTTAGGCAAACGGTGGTGTCCCTCGTGTAAACAATATTCGTCTAGTTTTTGCTTAGTCTATATAGCAATAGATTTGGCTGCCTCTCTAACAAGAATTCCCTTTCCGTTAATGTGATTATCGGAGTTTCGTCTATTGGAAATTGAAACGTGGAGCGAAATAACGTTTTTCACGACGAAAATCGTCTCCAAATTAGCTTTTTTAAAAATTCAGCACTCGGAATGGGCCGCCGCCATTAAAAATTAAAGAGGATGGAATTAGTTTTATACCTAGTGCGACAGGGCTGGGAAATGGACAACGGCGCGGCTCAGGAATTCAGACGTGAAAAAATAATTAATTTAAGTGGTTCTGACTGCGGCGTTCAACGTACGCCACTTCCGAGACACATTAATACGAGCGCAACATCGAACACGTTTGAAATTTTAAATGTTTAACTAAGAAAAGTCTATCGTCTGCTGTTTTTTACCCGTTCGAATGGGGTGTAAATTTTCCAAAATGATGTTATGGTTTTAACTTATTTATCCGTGCGTCCTCCACCGATTGACTCGCCACCTGGCGACATTTTGCGAGCTATGGAATGGGTCGATAAGAGACGAAATCTCAAATTTGGGAGCATTTTAGAAAGCGGAGTCTGACGAGCATCTACGTTATGATCGCTGAATGAACAACGTTATTATTACAGAAATCACAAATTTCGATGAAATTATAATGCATTTCAATGTTCGTACTTCTCATTAAACAATGGAAATTGGAAATTATATCAACAATTTGTTGACCACGTATAGGTCTTACGGGTAAATGTTAGGAAAGAAACATCGTCGATTTGTTTGATTTACAAGCGGGAGCACAACCGATGTAAAATCGAACAATAACTTCCCATTCTATTACAAAAATATACCTATATTACTTGAGGGAAATGTAGAATAAGAAGGAAATACTACTGTATACTGTATTTTCAAGCGATCGAGTATAGTAGATTTTGGGTATTGCGCCTAAGAGAAACTGGGTTTTATCCAAATATTCGGAGTAAATCGTATATACACACACAACCCGTCCTATCCGACTCAATTAATTGTCCATTCAAAAGTTGACCAAATGAGGCTAGTGTTCGCCTTTCAACCAACTCATCAACGTTGGTTAGACACGTCCGTAGGCCTAAGCGTTGTACACATGATTCGGAGTACACTAGCTGTCTGCTGGCAAATTTTGGTATAGAAAACCTTTCTCGGAGGACGACAAAGTCATCGTCAGAAAAAGCAACAATGGCGATCTGTAATTGAATTTGCTGTTTCTCTCCGCTATTCGCTTCGTTAGCAAAGGGCGAACTTTAATGTGATTGGAGGTGGACAAGCTAGTGTGGTCTGTTGGGACTGAGGACCAAACAGAACACGTACTGGACTTCTTCTTCTACTCTCTTAAACGCATCAATTCCTGCCCCGTAGACATTGCCTCCATTTTTATCTCATTGGCCGGAAACAACGCCAGTTTGGAAACCTGAAATGTTCAACACCTCATCCGAAAACATCTTCAGTTTTTTTTAGATTGAATTCCCCGGGACATTTACGAAGAAAATGAAAAGTTCGTACTGTTTAAGGTACACGCACCAGTAGACGAACGTGGAAAATACTATACATAAAGCAGAAATTTGACATTCACGGAATCTAGCATACTGTATAGATTACGTGTAGACGGCCGACCTATACACGTAATTCTTGATCTGCTCAAATTTCGTGTATCCCCCATGCATAGGCTATGTATTTTCATATAAACGGTACATGGCATTTCCTTACCACTCCGTTGCTCGCGGCCTTATCTTAGAGATTTTTAAGAAGTCAATTACACTTAGCCTGTGGTTTCCTCTATCTGCCTAACTCAAGGTCAATGGCATTTTGGGATTCATCGCATCATCAGCTGTGGTTGGAAAGGGTCCTGTTAAAAATCTGTGAGATACAGCGTGCCAATTTGTGTAAGATTTCTAAATTCTTACAATTCTTTCGTTATTTCTGTTATTGATAATGAGAGCCCATCAAAAGTTTTTTAAGATGAAAAAGTAGATACGTGGAAAGTAGTGAGGGCTCAGAAAACTAAATCATACTTGAGTGACAACCGAAGCTGTAGCCAAAACTATGATATGGATCTTTAGTTGCAAATTTTTTAATTTATAGTATACATTTCGATTAAAACGTATAAAATCTAGTTCATTTTTTCCAACAGTAGCATTGTTATAAGTTATTTTTAAAATTGAACAAATTTCTGCAAAAAATCTAATGTGAATCTGATAGATACAGCGCGAGTAATAGTGTTTCCGACTTAACAATCATGACCAGACTGCTTAGTCAGACTAAATTTGTTTAATTACCCCCTCCCTCCCTTCCTCGGCCAAATGGTACTACAGCTGTACAGTATTTACTGACTTCAGGTAAAGAATTGAATTGAACTTGGATATCCAAGCATGTTCATGTCAATTCTGATGAAGCATGCGTCCATAGTCTTCTTTACTGGTAGTTTATTTAATATACAGGGTGATTCATAAGTCCATCACCACCCTGTGTCATTTCAAAATTACTGCGGCTACTGCAATGTGAGG
>JAQGAO010005903.1:0-12987 GCA_034697705.1 Ommatoiulus sabulosus
CCGGGTATAGTGGCATGGAGGTCTCCCCCTATTTACAGTGCCATGCACTTATTTGCGGGGGAATACGGTAGGTGGGTTATTCCTGGAAAACCTAAAAAAGTCAGAGAACTTAAAAGCTCAGGGTCCATTTGCAAACTTTCAAATTTTCCCAGTACAAATTTGCAAAATCTCATTTTCCAAGTTTTCCCGAGGACAAATTTGCAACATTTTCCAAGTTTTCCCGAGGACAAATTTGCAACATTTTCCAAGTTTTCCCGAGGACAAATTTGCCACATTATCCAAGATTTCCCGAGAACAAATTTGCAACATTTTCCAAGTTTTCCTGAGGACAAATTTGCAACATTTTTCACGTTTTCTCGAGGACAGTAAAGAGGATAAATTTGCAACATTTTCCAAGTATTCCCGAGGAAAAATTTGCAACATTTTCCAAGTTTTCCCGAGGACAAATATGCAACAGTTTCCAAGTTTTCCCGAGGACAAATATGCAACATTTTCCAAGTTTTCCCGAGGACAAATATGCAACATTTTCCAAGTTTTCCCGAGGACAAATTTGCAACATTTTCCACGTTTTCCAAAGGTGAAATCTTCAACATTTTAAACTGTTTTCCAGTACAAGTTTGTAAAATTGTCAACAGTTTCCGAGGAGAATTTTTCAAAATTTCCAACAGTTCAACCTTTTCAGACTACAAAATTTGTTTTCCGAGTACAAATTTGCAAAACTTGCAAAAGTTTCCGAATGCAAATTTTTTTTTTAAAATTTCGGATGTCCAAATGAGGGGGGGGGGAGGGGTCCTAATTTTGGGCAAATTTTGCGGACGTCCTTTTTGAATGGCCCCTAAGGTACTCATTCGGGGTCGTTTATGAAGTGCATCACGTGGGAGAAGGGGTGGTTCTGAAAATTTGACGAGGGTGGGAAAGCGTGCCAAAATGTGTGACAGTCGTGTTATTACTGCAAACATTATTATCTACACTCGTCATTATTTCGTTGAATGCATACTGCTCTGATCTCCTGGAGCGTTGACCTAGTTGCACTAAAATTCAGAGCCATAATTTTGACCCTTTTTGATTTGTTTTATACAGGGTGCAACGAGAGTGACGACAATCACTTTGATTAGATTAGATTAGATGTTTTTACTCCTTTCAAACGGAGGGCTATATAATTAGCCAATGAGCACCCATGTGCCACTCTGGGGCTATCCGTGCCCGGGTTAAGACGCGTGGCGGAGCTGCCACCATGTCACTAGTCTTTGTTGAACAAGTGGGGTGTAACAATTGCACACATGTCCTTTGATGCAAATCGCGCCGTTTTTACAAGAGCATTTTTAGTCACGAGCGGCGCTGGCTACAAGTAGGCCTACGCAACAGTCGTATGCACGAGTGCAGCGCCATCCGTGGCTAGAAATCGAGATCTCGTAAAAAGAACTAAAGCCCCAATTCTAAATTCTGTTAAATTCTAAATAGCAACTTCGCACCTTGCTGGTTTTTCAAATTATTTGTTGGCGTTTAGAAAAAAGTATATATACCTGTACATGTATATTGGTATTGCTGATGTCGTCATAATTGTACCGCATTTAATGGTTTGCCTCTCGTGGCAGATTTTGTGGACGACCCCCGAGGGGAGTGTGGCATGCATGGCGCTTCGGTTAACAGATGCTGTAGCGTATGGGTCACTTCAAATCGCATTATTTTTTGCTCGATTCCGAAATTATATTAAATTTATGATTTTTCGCAATATTTCACGTATTAACAAACCTGTCACGTCCGTAAAAATAGCGTACTTACCGAGATGCTTTCATCGTTGAAAATCTGAGAATGCAGAATTTGACAGAATGCGGGCTGCACGGTCTGAATCATGAATGCGTACACCATTTTCGGAAAATATCATAGCTTTGCAAAATAAAACGAGCGACAGAAAGTTTAATACGAACTGGTGAATCACGCTCGATTTGATTATAACATGCGTTTGTATCTATTCGTAGTATTTCGCGAGTGAATGCGATATACGAATCGAGATTTTTGTTGCGCCTTCCGGGAAATATTAAGGCGGCCATATTGGGGCGAACTTTCACTTGGATTTCACAGATGTTAATTACTTTTGATGCTTTTTTTTTATCCAAATTTAATCCAGGTAGTTAGATTTGCTCACTATTACAATAAGATATTTAAAGCCAGCTCATGCACAGATAGAGCATTCATTATTTGATGAATTCAGCATTTCTGAGGGCGCTGCTGTCGCTTCAAATAGCCTTCATATTTTTCTCCTTGAACGGTTGGCCGTCTGCTTTCGGCTATCGGCTTACGCTTTTACTCGTACCACGTTCTTTTTTTCGATTTGCACAACAGGTGTTGGTCTAGACTGGTTCGGTTGGGTCCGATTTTCACCCAAGTTTTTAGTTTTATTTTCTTTGATTTTTTTTTCTTTCATCGAAGATTATGGCAGTGGGTTTAATACCGATGGTGGTCGTGAGCGCGTTTTGGGGGGCGATCGGCCTCATCTTACCATTTTTAATACCTAAAGGCCCGAATGCTGGGTAAGTTGAAAAATTCACTATTGCTCAATACTTTTATCAGTAGTTATTAAAGATAATTAGTACCTGGGAAAGTTTTGCAATGCTCGCTTTATGTAAAAGTGGGGGAGGAGGCAGTAACCAGGCCTATTATTTGCGATTTATGCAGTTTTTACAGTTTGGCCTACATGCAATATTTCTTGATCCGGTTTGGCAAATTGTCGTAATTTTCTGTTTTATTAATTTTCAGGTTAATTAGGCTTATGTTGGTATTGACTGCTTGCTGCTGCTATCTCTTGTAAGTATATAATTGCATTGCAAGTTTAGCGAATGTGTCATTATTCGAGTGGCATATTGATGGCGCTTAATATGCGAATCGTTTTAAAAAGTGGGCGTTGTTCCCCCAGACGAAAGTGAGGAGATAACGTGACAGTTTGATAGACATTTATTGGCCTTTTGTCCTGCTTCGACCCCAATACTAAGGAATGAATCTTGATAATATTGGTATTCTGTCACGATTTGTTTACAGAGTTTAAAACCTCATTTCTCTCAAATCGCTAGTATTAGGGGCAAGGATTGATCCATTAAAAATATCGCGTTCGTCCTTAGCTTTGAATTCCAAGTTTTCTACAAACTTTTTGCATAACAATCTGCATTCAGCATATGACTTTTCAGCTCTTTTGAAAAAAACATCAATGATGTTAAATTTCATTCGCCCAAAGAAAACTGAAAGAAAACTCCAATATTATTTGAAAGTATTCATTTGACATTGTAACAATGAAGTACTCATTGTCACTTGTGAGGAACAAAAGACACCTGATGTTCTGTTTAATAACCACTTTGGACAAGCTTACGAGGAAATTTGGCAAGCAGAAGACTAAAAAACGTGTGCCAACATTATTACGGAGGTGCCGCATTATTTTAAGAATTAGGCAAGATAAATTGGCAAAGTTGCACGAAAATCAGTTTGGGTCCTGATTTTAAAAGATTTGACCTTTTTGTATCCTCATCTATTGTTTTTTCCTAGTCTTTTCATGTATGAATTTTTGCACATTTTCAGTTGGCTATGCGCTTATTTGAGTCAGATCAACCCACTATTTGGTCCAACCTTGCACACCAGCACCTTAGCAGTCATGCAAAAGGAGTGGGGGGTGAGGAGTTTGTTTACCCATTTTAAAATTCCATATTTTTTTCTACTTAAAGAGTTTGACACTTGATAAAAATCTTTTGGACGCTTAATTGTATTTGGAATGGCGCTCTATTTCTCAGTTTTTGTACAAAGGGGTTTAGCCTGATTTGAAGTCAAAAGAAATTTTTGTTATTTAATTAATTAGTTTAAAACATGGTCAACAAAATAAAAATTTTGATTAGCCAATATATTCTTAAGAAACTTGACCTGGTTTGTTTAATATTAATTTAAATCTCAGTGCCAAACTGTTGAAAGAAAATCCATAGTTTTCTTGATCATGTTTTTTTTTTTTTAGTATAATCCTTAATCAATTGGAGCGGTCCAGAGGCTATGCAGTTTTACCATCTGAAGTTGGCAGATATGAATCATCGATTCTTTTCTTAGTCACATTAAATGATTCCAAAAAAATCAAATTATTTAATGCTTAGCAGCTTGTAAATAATCATTTCTTCATGGTGTAAGAGACCAAGAAATGCGGAATTATAAATAATGTATTTTCTTAACTATGACACATACGTTTTTAGCTGAATAAAACTTCTGAAATCTGATCGAAGCAAGCTCATCTTGAGAATCTTTCTGCCTAATGGCGAGTATAATTTAAGATTTACCCATGATTGAAAATTCATGCCAACAATTTCTTACAATCAAAATTGTGGTTGCAGCCATATTCTCATTAAAATCGTTGAAAATGAAAATTAAACATGCTAAATTCATGAGAAAAACGAAAAAAGCTCACTTGGCGTTAAACTTTAATATAAAATATGTATTAATAAGAGTAAGAAAGTTGAGAATACATTGCATTAGTAAAAAATATGGTTATTAAAAATCTTTAAGTACAAAGTACAAAATACGTTAATAACACTCTGATTAAAAAATAATTTCCCATTTTAAATTAACGCCAACGTGCCTTCTGCATCTCGATCTGTCCTTGTAGGCTTCTGGCCAAGTAAAGTACGAACATCTGTAAAAAATCAACCACGAGCGATTAGTATGTTTGGTACATTTCGTGCAGTTCTCTCATTCTTGTGCGCACCTCTTTTAAAATCCCAGTTTTGCATCAGAAAGAAAACGAGCGGAATTATTAATAATTACGATTGCTGCCCTTTTTGAAAACATTTTCTAGGTACACCGCCATAAAGAAGAATTACCTGAGCAAAGGCAACGCCTAGAGCGACTCCGGCAATAATGTAAAAGTTGCGACGAGCAGAGGTCATCATCGCCGAAATACAGCCATCGGTGTATATCACCCGAGTTGCTAGGTGGTACTGCGAAAAAAAGATTGAAATTCAACGAAATTTGGCAATTTTGGTACATTTTCAAATGTGATAAAAGTGCTGATCTCTCACATCTTTGGTTTGAGTACCATATCCACACATCATGTTTATGAGACCATCCTGTGAAAATGATACAAATTTAATGATTTTTGTTTTAACAAATACAGTTAGCGACATGTAAATTTTTGTGACTCGCATTCTGTCGTGGACATCTTAGGAGAGGACATTTGTCCACTTTTAAGGTGTCCGCGATGCCATGCACTTGTAATATCTGCATCGAGAGACTTACCATGATGTTAGAACTATTTTTACAGCACGAAAATGGCACACCACATTTCTCGGCAGACTCGTTAGTTACTGAGCAATTGAAATACATGTTGTTGTTCCAGTCTTGGTAGCCTCTGTCTGAAATGCCACAGCATTGGAACTAGATACGAGGTAAGCCTCTATTAGTAATCTAGTCGTCAGCATCTCACGACACCAAATGATATCAATAACGGCGATACCTCTTTTTGCAAATAGTCAATGAGATTTTGCAAGTTGGCATCATCTCTATATTTTTCGATGACTTCTTCGGACAATTTCAACTTGATCTCTTCTAGGAACACGTTGGGGAAGACGAAGGCGACAATGGCCAAAGTAATCTCGCCCAGTAAGATGACCACCACCGTGGCAGAATACTAGGCATGAAAATGAACGGTTTGGCTTAGTCTACAAGTTTGTGACGTTTATGAAAGTATTTTAGGCAGGTTCCAATGACTAAGAATATTTGAAATGTGGTGATCTCAGCATTTCTTGTATTTTCTAATTTGCCTGCTTTTCCTGTTATTTTTCTATTACTTCATGGTGATATTTTGTAGTTATATGGCTAGATATAAAACTGTAAATAAATTATTTCCCCGTATTCATGAACAAATCCTGAAAACAATTCACAAATTTCGTCATTTCTTTCTGCTTTTGAATGGTACTGTTTCCAAGTTTATGATTTTATGAAATCGTTGAGAAATTTTTTTTTGCATTAAAACGCCAACTTAAATTGAAAAAGTAATTCTTCATGGGGCATGATGAAACTAGTAATTCCCGAATTTGTAATAAATTTTTAAACTAACATTGCTAGGTGCATGGCAACTTACAATTCCTAGCAAACAGGTGTTTTCCCTCAGGGCCCCAATGCATCCGGTGAAACTGATGAAGAAAACCAGACCGCCAGCGACTAGGAGCACAATGGAAAGGTCAAGAATGATATCGAAGGCGTTCTGCACTTGCGCCAATCCTTGAGTGTTGTACTTGTCCAGGAAAGCCCATAAACCAATGCCCACCATAAGAGCGCCGACGATCTGAAATTAAGTTAACGTAAGTATATTAAAGTAAATACGAAAATAAAATTAATCTGAAATCAATTAAGTTAAGAACGACCCATTTGCAATGATGTACAGTTCATTTAGGAACATCTCTGCATGTAAAATGAAAAAAATAAAAATTCAAAAGCTCGTGTAAAAAAATTAAAACTCAAGAAAAATATAGACATATTTCTGCAACTTTCCACAACAATTTACATGTAGTAATATTTCAACCTTTGAATTTAACTGAGCTGTAACTACAAAATAATGAATTTATTTGCAGAGTTCTCAGTAATTAGTAAATTGTTACAGACCCATATGATGAAGTTGATGAAGAACATGGAATACTTGACACAAGTAGAGATGTAGTCTATGTCTGGAGGAGGCGGAATGTCCCGAGGAGATCGGTGATCTCCCCTTGCCCTCATCGCATTCGGTGGAGCCATGAATGCCTACGTATGTAAATTTTACGTTTTCAACAGAAAAACAGCAAAATACACAAAACTAATGCATGCATTTTGGACATGTTACACAAGCCACTGAATCACGTATTTACGCAGGAAGTGGTTGGGCGTTGGCTCGTTCCTGCGTTTTAACCGGTGGCCATTCCGACTGTAGGTAAAACGTTTCGAGAATTAAACCAACTTAATTAACGCACAAATTAAATTCATAGCTCTTTGCATAAAAACAATCAGAATCTCATGAGGTGAATGCCATTGCACGCAAACATCCGCGACACCTCACACATTACAGGGTGCGTACCAAGGTGAACTTTTCTGGTGATAATTTTTCCAGTTTAAACTTATTCAAGCCTTTCATAATGATCAGATTATGTTTGCATTATGTAGTAAAAACGTCATAATTGTGATTTTTTTTCATTATTTTTGAATTATAGTTTACTGTAATTAGTGTAATAGTTTGTTACATCACATTGACTGTAATTCGTGGACGTCCCTGCCCCACCCAAAACCCAGAACTTTTTAGGCAGCAAGGAGCTAGGCAAAAGCGCCGATGTTTTGATTTTGCTTTGCTTAATTCACTCGAAATGCATTCTTTTCAAATTCCAAGTAATTATTTATTTCTTCGATAAATTTGGAAAGGGAACGCCACAGATGCAACGAATGAATCAAATGTAATCGAAAGAAACGAAAAAGATTTTGCAGAGGCTTTTTTAGTTTCGATTAAAAATTGAATGTTTGGGAATTTAATCAATTCGAAACTCAACAAAATCATTGAATATTTCTCGTTAAGTCTACTAAGTAATTGCACAGAAACCTTAGAAAAACATTTCTGTACAGGTTATTCATATTAATAAGCGACGATGGACGCTTTACCATGGGATTCCTTGATGCGCGGAGGCAGAATTTTCTTACCACATCACCGTTTTCTTCGCATTGATATCCATCCTACATTTCGGTGAAAAGGCTCACCGGGTGCGTTCTGTTTTGGAGTCGTATTTAGGTTTGGTTTTTTTATCTGCGTTTTTGTCTCACATTTCACGGTTTATTTGGCATGCTAAGGCTACGAACTGTTCCAATCACCGCTTCTAAGTGCGATTTCGTTTAGCGAAGCCATGGGACTGTTCGGAAAGAGCCAGGATAAGTCGCCAAAAGATCAAGTAAGTCGAACGTTCACCACACGTTCTGCGATTGACTCCCAATGGTTCTTGCTTAGCAAATTTACCTCCAGAATAGTTTTAATAAAACTGGATCATAGTAAAGCTCACTCTTTAGGAGCTTTCTGCTCCTATTTACCGTATTTGGGCATTGGCATAGTCGCGATGCCACGCCCATTTGGTTAGTCACGGTTGCTGGGCTCAGCTGTTGTTTATGTTAAGATGCTGTGTGAAAGAGGATAAACACTTGCCCTTTGATTACAAACACTTGTAACAAGCGCAATTTCAATTCTAGGTTCAGGAATGGACTGGAAAAATGCGACACGAATCACGCCTCTTGGATCGGCAGATAAGATGTAAGTTGTTAAGCGGTTGACATTCAAGTATTTACAAGCGTCTGTGATCGAGTCTAGCAGGAGTAGTTCGTATGTGAGATGGCCTCCATCGTGCAGATTGCTTCGACTTTAGGACTAGATTTGAAGGTCAAGAATTGATCTACTGTTTCATTTGCCTAATGAGATACTTGCATTGGAGGACGCTTTATATAAAGATCCCCGCTAAAAGACACGAATTCGTTGCTTCTGGATGCTTAATTTTGCTTGCTGGAAATGGAAGCAGCTGAATAAAGTGGTGTTAAAAGCGGTCCGCAGTACCCGCTATTTCTTCAGTAACAGGATCTTGTTTGCTTGCTTTGACTCTGATCATTGTTAGATTGCTGTACGATCGTTTGTAGGCACCAAATACAAATATTCATTATGATGACACATTTTAAAACTGTCTAGTTTAAGAATTTTGAAATATAATTTGATGATCAAAGATAAATATTTCTTACTGTGACTGTATAGTTACGTTATTATGATGTGCTAATGCGTGTCATGAATACCAGTGCGAGTAAGGTTTTATATCTTTGAATTTGTGCATTCCTTAACTTTGGAATTGTTTTATTTATTGGTAGGTATTCAACGAGAGGAGGAAAAAGCCAAAAGGATGCTGAAAGAGTCAGCGAAGAAGGGAGACAAAGAAGCTTGCTTGATCGTGGCTAAAGAAATAGTGCAGTCAAGAAAAGCCATTAGTAGGATACATGTGTCGAAGGCACAAATTAATTCCGTCATTTTAACAATGAGGAACCAATTAGGCGAGTATTTCATGGTTGCTTGTTTATTTCATTTGTTAAAACTACAAGTGTTGGAGTTATATTATTTTAATGTTAAGAGAATTTTGCAATGTTAGAAGATCCGTATTTATCCCAAAACACATGAAGTACATTCTAATGAAAATAATAATTGTACTATCGTATAAATGATTTATTTTAACAAAACCTTGAATTAAGGTTATGTGTGGTTTATGTTCCACTATAGGGCAGTATACGCTGTAACATTTTTTGCGTGTTGTTAACAATGACCTATTATTAATTTGCAGCAACGGTGAAAATTGCTGGATCACTAGCAAAAAGCACTGAGGTGATGAAAAGTATGCAAAGCCTAATCAAAGTGCCTGAAGTTGCAGCTACGATGAGGGATTTATCGAAGGAAATGATGAAGGTGGGAAGTTAGAGAGAAATTACTTTACCCCATTTAGTGTATGTCGGTCCTTGTATTTAAGGTATGCTTGTTTGTGTGGACAACATTACAGGCCGGAATCATCGAAGAGGTGATGGAAGATGCGTTCGAAGGTATGGACGATCAGGAAGATCTGGAAGAAGCCGCACAAACAGAAGTCGATAAAATCCTGTGGGAAGTAACTGCAGGTGAGTGTGCTTTACTTGGTCGTCTTTTTTAAATACTATTTGAATGTCTACCCATAATGTAGTTTGTTCTTTCTCATATTGTCAAGAAACTTTCCGGCGTTGTAATATTTCTGAAATATCCTTTTAAAACTCATCATCCATTGACTGCGTTGCCCATCTCGTCGTTCTATTTTTATTCTCAGGTCAACTAGGAAAAGCTCCTGCTGCCGTTGAAGACAGTTTGCCTACTCCGGCTGCCGCAGCCGCAGCATCGGATGACGAAGAAGATGTGACAGAAATGCAGGCGCGGCTGGAGGCCCTGCGGAGCTAAGTAACTAAGAAATTGTGGTGCGTGGTTTTTCAAACGAATTTTTCGCATAAATAGCACTAAGGAAAGCACTGGATGCCCAAGGAAGTTCGAGAAAGTCAAGGTTTATGCCAAAAAGTACTTAAAAGTGCACATTTATTGCGTGTCCACCATGCTATTATGAACTGTTCCACTTTGTTACGTTCATGCTCGAAAACTTCATTTTACGGCAATCATGCACATTTCGCCAAACTTGTAAGTAAATTGATTGCTTAGCGTTGCTTTCCAAACAGTGGCTGCTTACCTGGGAATAATTTGTGAAAATAGATAAAACTGCAAGCAGGCATATTTTTTTTTTTGATTTTTGGACATCCCGTAAAATGTTAAAAAACTTTGATGTTCTAAAGTTATTTTATTTTTGCTGCGATTAACTGGCAAGCAAATTCTCGAGAATGGTTAAGAGTAAAAACGTACATGAAAGTTGCGATTGCTTAAGCTTAGTTTAAAACGGGGCGAAATGGAACGCCCCGTACTGTACAATAAAAAGGTTTAACATGTTGAATTTATATATTTTATCGCTGATAAAAACCTTGTTAAAACGGCTAAATAGATGACAAATTATAATTTAATAAACTATGAAAGCTATTTGAACGTTCATGATTTTCTCACTGGTACGGGGGCATGGCATACGTAATATAAGCAGGTGCACTCACTGTTTTTTTGGGTGCCGTAAACACCGCAGCGCCGCCCTGTTGGTTGAGGTGATCACTAAGATTAAGCCACGCCCATCTTAACCCGTGAAACCAAAGAACACAGGTGAGTGACATTTTGCCTACGATTCGTTTACAATCGCAGGGCGTGGCTGAGGGCGAGTTGATCACTTCAACTACGCCGTATCCATTAGCGGCGCACTCCCCACTCCTGTGGGGAGTAAATCTTCAAAAAAAAAAGATCACTTCAACCAACAGGGCGGCGCTGCGGTGTTTTCGGCACCAAAACATCAAAGTGATGACACGGAGTGCACCTACTTATATTACGTATACTGTGACGGGGGTTAGGGTGGGAGCACATTGAGACTTTTAAATTAAGAAATTTACCGACCACTGGCGCCACCCAGCGGGCTAACAAGTGCTAATTGAAAACGCATTAAGGCCGAATCACACTACAGATTGCGACTGGCGTTTGCCGTTGCAATTGCGAATGCGATTGACGATTGCATAATCACACTGCAGTGAACGCTTGCGATTTTATTGTCTGTCGATTGCGACAGAGACACCTTTTTGGGAGGCATTTTCCAATCAGAATAGAGTATAGGAACCGGTTTCCACGAAAAGAGAAATTTGCCCGCCAAAGCGAACGTCACGTGAGCACGTCTCGGTCTGTGATTGGCTGCCATTGCGATTGACGATTGAAAAATAGCCGGGCGGCTAAACGACAATCGCCAATCTCAATCGCGACCTCTCGTTCTCTGATTGGTCGAGAGTTGGTCGCAATCTCAATCGCAATGGCAAACGCCAGTCGCAATCTGTAGTGTGATTCGGCCTTTACATAGTGCTGTCATTTAACAATTTATATTTTTAATATCTCTAGTGTTAGCTTCTTGAAAACACGTTGAAATCATACTACATATACCTGCTACTGATGGCTAGATTGCAAAAATTTCAATTCAATAACTGCTTCGGACAAAAAAATGAGTATGAATTTCGCTATTCTAGAGCATCAATTTTTCTTTCATTTGTGGTTACCACAGTGACTGATTTTCACCTAGATGGTTGAGCAGTTAAATCACATTATTAACATATCTAACTTTATACTATTGTAGCCAGATATTTCACCTTCACAAATTGTGAAACAGTTTCTGGAATTTCTTACTTTTTTTGCATTTTTGCCAGTTTTGATGCATGTCCATCCCACTGTGCGTCGGCCCAACCATTAAATGCCAACATCACCCCAATGGTCGGCTGCCGACCATTGCCCAACGACGGCCTAACCATTTAATGCCAACCTTGCCCCAATGGCCGGCTGCCGACCATCGCCCAACGTCGGCCCAACCATTGAATGCCAACAACACCCCAATGGTAAGATGCCGACCATTGCCCAACATCGGCCTAACCATTGAAAGCCAACCTCAACTTAATGGTCGGCTGCCGACTGTTGTCCAACACTGGCCCATCCATTACATGCCAACTTTAACTCAATGGTTGGCATGCCAACACTGGTTCAACATTAGCCCAACTACAACTAGCCAACTGTCAACACTCTACCAACCATGCCTATTGAAAACTAAAGTTGAAGTGTTACCTGGGGTGTTAGCACTTGTCCCAGTTGCGGCACAGCCGAAGTACTGCACCAAAATTGGCTGCCCGGCCTCAATTGGGTTTTATGCCTTTCCTAATTCCCACCACAGTATACGAAATACAAGTATGGTCTCTTCGAGCATTTTTTGTGTTCTGATTCGCAGCGCCAACATTCCGACTAGTGAGTGAACCTTACCAAAATACATTTATTGCTATCACTCCTTTCAAACGGATTGTTATACTGTATACTTATAAGCCAATTAGGAAGTAGTGTGCAACCCTGCATGTAGCTATGCAGAGTGAGTGACACGTCACCTACGATACGATCATGATATTCCGTCGGAAAGTTTTGAATACTTCCACCATATCAATTCTTGCGCTGCAGACTGCAGTCGTATTTCCGCAGCACTAACTTTACAACTTGCGAATGGATGATGCAAAATGCGCATTTGAAAAGTTTTCAGTTTTGTCTATCAGTAGCTAGAACGCCTTGATTTTTTCTGCTGCTGAAATGCTGTCCAGTGTGAACATACATTTAGCGAGCCTGTAGAAGTGACGCTGCTGTAGATGCTTGTGCAGGCGAAGTAGGCCTACTATTTTCCTGCACTTTCTGCTCTATGGGAAACAGGCATTACTGTTACATTACCACTGACCGCTCTTAAGGGGGACTCCTACAGTGCGATTTGCACCCCATGCCACCCCACGTGGGTCGTTCCAGAAATCGACATATAC
>JAQGAO010005904.1:0-12985 GCA_034697705.1 Ommatoiulus sabulosus
CTCGAGTGAAGCTAATTCTTGCTAATGCCACTCCACTGTTAAAACAAATTATCATACTCAGTTTTTTTAACCATGTAAGTCATACTTTCATTCAGATTCGCCTGGTACGCCTAGCATAAAAACTATGAACAGCCTTGGAAAAGCTGGGCCTACCAGCTAGTATTAAAGAAATAATTTTTTTCGTTGGATACTGAAATTTACAAATCACCCTGTATATATATAAAAAAAAGTGTAAAGTACTTTTTTTTATTACGAGCCAATATGTTAAAGTTTGCTCTATAGGGTAAAGCGGACGTTTCAACCTTTTTAGAGATAAAGCTTAAAGATAAAGCTTATGAGACATTTAGATTCAGCTAAAGTGCGAAGGCTAGTGGGGCAGTAAACTTGGTAAAATAGTTTCGTTACACATGGCCTTGATAAGACCTATGCTCAGTAATAATCAGATCAGTAAGAAGCAGGAATCAAGCAAGTTCACTTTCTCTCACATTTTCAAATCGCAAAAATGAACGGTGTAAGTATCCGATATGGGACAGCGCAAGACCTACCTGTAATAGTTGAAATGATTAAGGTAAATATTTTTAATTAACTCGCTTAATTACGTATTGCAGTATAGAGCTTTAAATGCATGCTGCTAAAACTTGCCATAAATTTCTCTCACCGGATTTTTCCGGTTCATTGTCATGTCTTTTCCGAACAATCAATTTGAAAAAATACTACATTCAATATCACCGAGTATACCACAGTATGTTCAAACGCATTTTTTTGCATTTTATGACATAATTCAGGACTTGAATAGTCACAGTCATTACAAGCTTGACTCGCCGGATGAAAAAGGTGAGTAATGAGAGTGTTTCTCTACCTTGAATGGTAACATTTTGAAAAGTTCTTACATATTTCTTGTCTAGAACATTGCTAAACATATTACTGTATGCGGTATGTTATCCAGGGACGTTTTCGTTCGTTTCCTAATAGGGTTATAATTTACTACATTTATCGCCCCCAAATCCTAGAATTGTTGGCAGAAGGCTTTGGAAATGGTGGCGCATGTAACACATTACTAGCGGAACTGACACATCCAGATGGTAAATGCACGCTTCGTTTATGGAGCTAAATACTATTCAATTGCTTTCAAAACAAATTAACTAGTCATTAGAACGGTAATAAAAGAATCCAAGGAATGAATTAGACGCGACTGTTATATATCCCTTATGCCTTAGAACCTAAACTGCCAAAATTAAACAAAGCGATGAGCCATTAAGATGCCAATTAAAACTAATTCTCGGAATTTTAGAAGCCACAGAAAAAATATTTGCGAAGACTGGTTTACGAAAATTAAGTAATTACGACACTAAACAAATCTAGCTGTTGCATTCAATTTTTATGTCGGTTAAAATTCAAAAAAGCTAGCAAAAAACAAATTAAAATAAATATTTAACCTCAAGTCATTTTAATTTATTTCAATGAATGGATTTTTTACATAAATTAATTAAAAACTGTTCACTTAAAGCACAAATTTGAATATTTATAATTGATATACAGTATAAATACAGATTCAACGCCATCAATGCATGGAATATGATTCAAATAAAATTCATTTCAGTTATTAGTTAATAATAATACACACGTATTTCTAAATATAAAACCATATTTCATCCTCCCTCAAAATACAAAGATTATGAAATATATATATGTTTTAAATATTAAACTGAACGACAGAATTGTCAGATAGTTTTGACATATACAGTGGTTCAATGTTTACTCTGAAAAAGCCCAAAAACATGTCGAACCATAGACCTACAACGAAATTCAGGCTATTTTTTTTTCGTTTTTTAGGAAGCACCGAGATAATCGGTACGATTAGTTTTTCTGTGGCATATTTGATAAGTACTGGTCGACGGGCAATTATGAGTGGACTTTACGTCAAACCCAATTACCGTTCCCATGGCGTTGGAAAGCAGTTATACAACAGGGTTTTAAAGGTACAGAAACTTTTTTAAATCGAAAAACAACTTATCCAAGTATAATTTCGACTACTTATTGAATACTTTTCAGATACACGATTTGAATTTAATTTATTGCAATGAATTTTAGAAATTTTATATCACCATGCAATTCACGGCAAAGTCATATTGGTCACAAATATATATTCGTCCATTTTAACAAATATTTACTTGCTTATCACGATTTTATGAAATAATAAGAACAAGTTAAGAGACAAGAAAACTTTGGAAAAGTTTAATATCGTTCATAAACACATGATAACTTCATTTACCTTGCATAAATTAACATTATGGCTGCTTAGGAAAGTCTAAATGATCCCAACTTGTTACATTAATTAATTCTGGGTAACCAATTTGAAAAACACATTAAACTGACATCTTAAAAACATTTTGGTAATCAATAAACATAATTTAAAACAGTATTGAAAACTTTTTTTTAAATGTTGATGTCTATACGTAATTTTAAATACTGTAGGAAGTAGTTTTCACCGATTCACATATACCACAAACGTTATCTAAATAAACAAATTTACAATAATATGCAACCATGATGAACAATAATTGTAAGGATTTCATATTTTGAGTTATAAATATTAAAACGTGTTTCAAACAGGAAGCATTTGAGGTGAATGGCTGCGTACTCGTGACTTTCAACACAGTACAAGGAAATGAAGTAACTGCTAGATTCTACAAAAGCCTAGGCGCTATGGATGTCTACCATGATCTGGAATTGGCTTCAAAGATGCATTTCAAAAATAAACCGTTTAAAAAGTTCTAAACTACTGATTGTAATTTTGTTTATAAGAATTACAAATTTATTTGCTATCTATGAAGTATAGGATCGAAATTCATAAACTTTTGTAACACATTGTAAATAAAGGACAGTACAGGGATGACGGAAACAATATTTGAGTATGCTATATTTCCTGATGGACGATAACTGAAAAATAAACTAAACACAAAACCTATGGTTTGTTCTTGGTTTATTCCTATAATATACATCACAATACATGTAGTTAAGATTTTCCATTTATGACTACACAGTCATAGTGTTTAAAAGTGCTAAAATCATATTTTGCCATTCTATATGTTTGACCTTCATGTGAAAAGTGCTTATCATCGTGGCTTTTTTTAACGATTTAACTTGCTATGCAACATATCCCAAATAAAGCCCACTCGTGACGCCGATTGTATAAACTGAATCTTGGAAGTTATTAGTTCCAAAGTGCACCTTCTGTACATTGCGATGAACAGTACTCGATACGATGAACTTGGTTTGACGCACTCAAGCTTACAAATTACATTTTTTAAAAAACTTGGAAGGTTTGGCAATTAGAAGCGCAACTGTAGAAGATTTACCAGAACTTGTTCAAATGATAAAGGTATGTTTTACATTTATTTGACATCAATGTTGATCAATTAACAACACACATACTGTGTGTGAAGTGTTTCTGAAGAATCTAAAGCTGCAATTGCACAATACTTTAAAGTATTATTTTTTAGTTATTTTTAGATAACGTATTAGTATTTTTAGATAACGTATAGTTTTAATATAAAAACGAAACTGTAATAGTAAGTCAGTTCTATCGCCTAAATGATCAAAAATGTAATTGCCATCTTATATTGATTCAACTGCACACAGGCGTAATATGTATGAATCACTGGCTGCATTATTTAAATTCATTCAGAAACTACATGTAAATCGTAACGCTGATTTAAACTTTTCATAACACCTTTCATAAAGAACATGCATTTTTAACTTAATTGTATATGTATAAAAAAGAATATATTTACACCATGGTTTTCTCATAATTGTGTCTCAATTTGAGAATTGGTCATGCATCATGATTCTCTCAATGAAATGCTAATTAATGCAATAAACTATGAATAATATGTTCAGGATAAATTTGCCTATATTCTTGAGCTTTTTTCTCGTGAAACGTTTAAAAATATTAATGAAATATTACACTAAACCGTGACTAACCCCCGCGATGTCTGCAGCCACTAAGCCACTTCATTATAATAAATTGTCAACTTCCCAGTAGGCCTACTTGACCTTTTAAGAAACATTCTATCACAATTAATGGTTATTTTAACACCATTAACAAATTCCATCATCCTAAATAATCCGTTAAGAACTAGTGAATTTAGCTGAATTTATGTGACAAAAATCATTCTAAAAATACATATAATCATAATTTATGGATGTTGTAAAATTTGAAATAGTTTAAAAATGTTATCATTTATCTAGTTATGTTTCAACGAACTGAACAAGCAAAATTTGTAATAATATCCAGCAAATATCGCTTTATGATAATATACTGTAGTGTGAAGCACTTGATAAAACACTTACTCAGGTCTGCAAGGGATCAACATAAATATTACATATTTGATGCAGGGTTGGGAATTGTACCAAGTCATTGGATGAATTGCGTTTACAATTTTTCTATAATTGTATAGGCTACGTGTTTATGCTATGATGATACGTGTGCAGAATATACGATTAATTATTTTCCTTTCAAACTTAGGATTTGAACAGCCACCATAACTACAAATGTAATTCACCGGATGAAAAACGTAAGGATATGTAATCAGTATAATTTAACGTACATATTTCTTCGTAAGATTAATAGCTGAATATTGAGTTTCAGAGTTAGTAGAAGATGGATTTGGAAAGGGTGGAGCATGTCACACAATTATCGCAGTAATAGCAAAGCCAAATGGTATATATCGTTTTATGAATATTTCTTTGATATATTCTTTGATATAAACATACGAAAACCAGCAAATGTTTGCTTACATTATGCCAATATTTGGTGTTGTAAACTTTCGTTTTGCATATGCTACACATATTTACTTTCGATTTTGAGTATCACGTGAAGTTGTAAACAAATTTTTGAATATTCATTAAAATTAGATGATGTTTGATCCTTTGAAGGATTAAAGATAATGAATTACTTGCATGGTTTAAAATACCTTGTCGCAGCAATTTCCCTCATAAGTCCCATTTATTTAACTACAATTCCAGATGGTTCAGAGATAGTTGGCACAATAAGTTACGCTATGACATACATGTTAAGTCTTGGACGCTTGGCTGTCATGAGTGGGTTTTATATAAAACCCAATTTCCGGTATCATGGCATTGGAAAGCAGTTATATAAACAAGCCCTTAAGGTGAACTTGTCGATATAATTCATCCGATCAGTTTAATTACAAATGGTTTTAACTGATATTAGCCTTGCATATTGTTGTCGTCCAACTATCGAACAGGATGTGTTTGAAATCCATGGAGGCAATTTAATGGCATTCAATGCTGGACGGAACAATGAGGAATCCAAAGCTTTCTATAAAAAATTGGGGGCCAAAGATGCCTACGGTGATCTCAACTTATTTCAATTCCTGCATTTCAAAGATGAACCCTTTGAAACCGTTAATAATACTATCAAAACTTCAGAAGATTCAAGAAACGAATTAATTTGGTAAAGAAAGAAAAACTAAAAAAATGTGATTTTTAAATTAACATGCAAGGTAAAACAGCCTTTATTTAGACATTTTCATGTCTTAAATATTCGAAACCGAATAAAATTTAGGTGTCTTAAACAAATCTACATTAACATTTATTTTTTTACAGTGTGAAGCAAAAAGTATAATGTATATTGAAAGACTCGCTCAATATTCCAGGATTAGTTTAGGACTTGAACGATTGAGCATGCAGTGAACATCAACACGTGAAAATTTCTTTTGAAAACGGAAGCAAGCGGCTTGAGTTCCCTTCTTCAAACCTTGATCATAAATTTCTACTTCCAATGGCATTAGTGCAGATAAAAGGGACGGTAGCAGCCCATCAATCATGATTCGTTTACACGTTAAAGGCAAACGATGTTTATCGTTTCTGCAAACGAGTTAATTGCTGGAATGGATTCTTACAAGTCAAAAGAAAGTGTTCTCGCTTTAAGGGAACTCGTTGAGTGAGTAGCTCGTAAACAAACAAACAGAAAAGATAAGTTGCCAAAGATGTCAATGTGATGAATCGGCATTGATGCGGCGCAGGTAATTAGTATGCAATGATTCCCTTTATCAGCTTACTAATATGCCTAAAAAACCCAAGTTCGATGACAAAAAACATTCAACCAAATGCAAATTTCAAATACATTTACGCGGAAACTACTGTATATTAATGCATACTGAAAAAATAGTATATAATCTGGTTAACGCGAATGTATTAAAATGGAGGAAATTCCAACCAGTATTTTCTGCAGAAAACTAAACAATAACTGCATATTCTCTATATCTTTGAAATAGTGTGCAAGATATTCCCAGTTAAGTTTTACTGCATCTCTAACAGGGTTCGCCCAGAAATTTCCATTTCCCTGGAATGACAATGTCAAAATTAACCTATTTTTCAAAATCGACACAGGAAAATGTTTTGCAAAATTTGCTAAGACAATTTTGAAAATTTAAGTAGAAGTTTTTTTTAAAAAATTGCATGAAAAAATCGTGAAATTTTGCAATTTTGTAATCGGAAAATGTTGAAAAATTGTCCTAGGAAAACGTGAGAAATTTTGCAATTTTGTAATCGGAAAATGTTGAAAAATTGTCGTAGGAAAACGTGAGAAATTTTGCAATTTTGTAATCAGAAAATGTTGAAAAATTGTCCTAGGAAAACGTGAGAAATTTTGCAATTTTGTACTCTGAAAACGGAGAAAATTTTGCACTAACCATGTAAATATAGAAGCATTAATTTTGGATCACATTAACATGACTACGCTGAATTTCCCTGGCGTTTTTCAAATTAAACCATTCTTCTATAACTTTTCCAGACATTTTCAAATTTCCTAACTTTTCCAAGTTTTTCAGGTCTGGGGGTACCCTGCCTAAGGTAGCAAAATAACTAAGATATTCTTAAACTATTTCAAATATAAATGTACACATTTTTTAAATAGAGCTTATGTGGAGTTTTTTAACAAATTCACAGGCATACATGTATATGTTTTAACATGATATACAATGTACATTGTACTGTATGTATATGTACAAACCATTTGGACCAAAATATCGTTAACATGGTTACTAGGTATACTTTTAGCGGGTTAAAAGAACACCCCATATTTTATTGCATTTGTGTTGACCGAAAAAAGTTAACTTTGATCTTAACTCACAGTATGTTCGGGGTCAACAAAGTAGGCCTACTGTCTATTCAGACCAAAGCAGCATTCCCCAATGGAAGGAGTAGAAAAATGTTCCTCACTTTTGAGATAAACTCCACTGTTAGACAACAGTTTTTCATCGTCTAATGGCACGGTGGACCACTACTAAATTGCATTCGTATTTGCACATTAAGCTTCATTCTTGATTCTAAAGAAAAAAAATCTAAAATAAACTATCTTCGTGATTCAGAACCCAATCTATCGCGAGAATCGTGCGATTGTTTGCAAAGCTTAATCAAAGTGCAATTACCAGTGAAATGTTTGCTAACCCAGAGTAAAAAGCTTGGGAAGAATACCCAAGAAACCTTCAGAGCGAACAAAATGTGCTGAAGAATAAGCGGGTGTGCAATGGGTTGGTTGAATCGGCAACGGGCCGGAAATAAGACATTAATTAGACATCATATGTTATTAAACATGAGAGATACCACACTGCAGACTGTATACAATCCTGCTATAGCAGAATTTTTCATAAACCTTAATGGAAAGAACAAAATTGAAAAAGAGACATTAATAAAAAATAAACATTCTAACCTTACTATTTTAGAAAAAAAATGTCCAATTATTTTCATAAACGACATATCCTTAAAAATCTGCATTATTTTCAGGCCTGGGCAGACATATACAAAACATCGCCTGGAATTTGTCAAAACAAAACAAAAAATGCCACGTCTGTGCCGGTGTGCCCACCCTTAGTTTGTCCGTCAGTGAGATCACATGCCTACAACATAATACAAATAAAAGTAAAAAATTGGTAAATAAATCAACTTCAAGAAATGTGCGTAGGCTTGGCTGTTTTTGGTAACTGTTGACAGTTTACACGGTAAAGCAGCCCATCTAAAGACACAGATAACATCACCACTTATAAAAGTTCAGAATATAACAGCCAATGTTGATCAGATTTTTCTATTTTATCCGGCGAGGATGCTGATGATGATGATCACTTTTTCAAAGAAAATTAAAAGCGTTTCACTGTCTCAGCAGTGCTAGAAGGAAAGATAAGATAGAACATGGACAGAGGTTGGGCAATTTAGGTTATCACGGAGAATGAATTTTATAAAGAGCCACGCCAAAAGTGGCAAAACGTTCTTTGTGCATGCAACTTAGGGATCTTCTCATAGCTATAGTATAGACAAAGTAAATTATTTAGATAGGTACTTAGTTACCTGAGGAAATGGGAAAAAGGAAAATGTCATTGTTTTATGTTATTGCATAATTCTGCTAATTTTGAAACAAAAAAATCATGGTTTATGTATAATATCTTAAAATTTGACAAAGTTGTGTAATTCCAGGAAATGCCATCATGTAAAGAAATATGTGCAATACTTAAGGTTTTAAATCAATTAGGAAACTATTACAAAAAACATTACTTTAAAAATATCAATAATATCGCAGAGAAAATACGAGTCTGCATATGAGAGTACAGTATGATTTACTAAAGGGCCCTAATCGATTCTGTAGGCTTATTATATCATAGGGTGGGAGCATAATGAGACTTTTAAATTAAGAAATCTACTTACCGACCACTGGCGCCACCCAGCGGGCTAACAAGTGCTAATGCGTTTTCAATTAGCCCTTGTTAACCCGCTGAATGGCGCCAGTGGTCGGTAAGTAAATTTCTTACTTTAAAAGTCTAAATGTGCCCCCACCCTTAGTTTTGCATACGTGTTTCGAAACCCCAAAATTTCAACATCATTAATGACTAGTTTTGGCATAACGCTCAAAGTGTAGCACCAAGTAGGGTGCATTATAGAATGTTTACGTTACAGCAGCTGCGGCTTTTTAAAGCACTGAAGCTTATTTTTTTAGCTGAAAATAAGCTAAAGCGAGGGCCATGATTATTTAGAAAAAAAATGGGGAATAGTACCTCGATGGCATGGATGCTTCGGTAGAGTCAATTATAATCATGCAAGCTTAGGCCCTTGCTTCCGCCTTCCGGCAAATTGCAGGTTTTAGATTAGAAGCCAAAATCCATACTTTACGCAAGAAATAGAAAAAATAACCTGTTCTTGTTTCAAGCGAATATCATTACATCGCGTTACAGACTCAAATTTAGAAAAATATCCCATTATTGCTGCATTCTTTTCAATGTCTAGTAACAGATGTGGCTGAACAACTGCATTATTGATTCAATTTGCTTAAAAGTTTTCCATGTTCAGTTCAAAAAATATGCTTTCTATGAAATTCGATAATCGCAAAAACACACGGCGGGGTTTCTTGCAACGCTCCACAACTGTTTTAATGGTCTCATTAAAACTCTACTAGGGCTATTTACGTGTAATTGGATTTACTAAAGAGCACGCGAACAGACCCACCTTTTAATGCTTTTAATTAGGAACATTGAAAAACTTTCGATTTGAAAAATAATTCTTGGCAAAGTAAAAATTATATACCGAGACAGAAAAAGCTCGAACAAACGAATCCATCCACGGAATCAATCGAAAAGGTTGCATTTATTTATGTTTCTCCTTGATTATTTTGACAATTTTCAAAGGGTAATAAAGATCGTGACAATGCAGTCATAAGGTTTTAAAGAGCATTAACTTGGAAGGTGCCATAAGCCATCACTCACTTGTATCCTACCAACAAGCTAAAAATAAAATGACATGAAAATCGCATCACCAGGCTGAGCAAGCGAATCCAAAGGTCACGAATTAAGTGTCGGGGGGAATAAACACGCCGTTTATCTCCGCTTTAACCTTTCATGGTGCTTTCCTATTTTAGATGTGGAGAAACCTGGCTTAGAAAGTTCAATAAAGCATCCCTACAATCTATTTTCAATTTCTTTCCTATAGCCTTTGCCATTTCTTATTACCGTATATAGCTGCGTAAATAAACCTTTTATAACACCGTCATATTAAAACATATATATTTTTCACATGCCACGAGTCATGTTTTGCCGATACTTAAAGGTTATAGTGCCTTTAGAAACTGTCAGATTGGCCTTATTCTAAAAGTCCACTCAAGAAAACCGAAATCAAACAAGTTAACATGAATATATTTTCAAATATACAATAGCAACTTGTCTGAAACTGATCTGTATTGCTATGTAGTGGACATTCTGATCTATAATATATGCAATTTTGTAATTGTATTATGTAGATTTAATGTGAAATACTTTTTTGGGTATGGTTAAACACTTCATGAGGCTTTCTGGATGCACAATCAATTTTGGTATGGAAACTTTGTATTGTATCCGTGGAACTTCATTTTCCCAGCTCCCTGGATAATCGAGTATTGTGCATGTAACATTATACTCAACAAATTGCGATGTTTTGCTTTTGATTTCTGTGGATCATTTTATTGCCCTTTTTAAAACTTGTAGGGAATTTCTGTTTGAACCATGTCAAAAAAAACCACCCTATGATAAAAACACTTAGATTATTAATAAAATATGAAATGTATATTTGTAAAAATCATTAAAAAAGTACATGCATTGGGAGAAGATTGTTATATCAGTAAAAGAACACAAGTTTAAACTCGTGTCCTTTACCTATGACATTTCCAAAATATGATATTTTTCTAAATGAGTTGCAATTCTGCGATGCAACTGCAGGCATGTGAACTAATTATACAAAACGCCACTCTATAGGTGATCGATGCCGTTGAACGTGCAAAAATCGAGCTTCAAAACGATCGATGGTTTATGTTAAGGATGCATTTGGTGAAATGAAGTAGCTTAATTCTGTTCGATAATCTCAATAGTTGAAAATCCTCGTGTCTTAATTGGATTTCTGATATAAACCCGAGGTTTTATATGTACAGGTACCCTCTTAATGAATGACGCTAGACCTTTGAGCTCCTGAAGAGAGATCATTAGAATATCTTCGTCGCAGCCAATTATTTTGGCACCAAAGTAAAAATATTTCTTAAAGAGACTTAAGAACCAGTTCAGCTCCATTGCTCATATTGGATCTCATAGAACACGAAATCGGTACATAGATTTGGAGTGCCAGCTAGGCCTATTTGAATTTATGGTAACATTCAAAGCACTAACGCGCTTCATCTGCAGGTTCTCAGCAGGTTGAAAAAAATTCTATGGTTCAAGGAAACGTAGATGAAAACGATTTGGCAATTAAGAAGGCCAGGATCTGAACTTTTTTATATCATGAAATGGAATCCTAAAAGCGAATCATCCGTTGTATTCCATAAACATCTGAGAACCAAGAGCATCATCAGAACTAGAGAAATGTAGATGGAAATTAAACTACTTACGTGCAATTAAGGCTAGACCATAACTAATTCAATTCCCAGTAAATTAATATGTAATATAAGCAACAGATGAACTTAGATGTTTTTAATAATAAAAATGCAGTTCGTAATAGAAAAGGTTTAGAAATTTTTCTAAAACCTAAAACCATGAGGAAAGCATGAAACCTTCTAGGGATGTTTTGATGTGCTGGAACAGTATCCATTCATGTACTTGTTAGTGTATGTAAGAAATATTGAAATTGTTTTCCAAGAAACCATTTGCCAAACATTTTTAAATATAGGTTTTGTAGCATAAAAAATAAAGAAAAATTGACTATTACAGAATTATCACAATTAAAACTCATTATTTTTTTAAAAATGAGATCGATTAAAAACCCTACAATATCCAAGTATACTATGCTATTCAATAATAAAGTATACTTTTGAAGAACGATTCCTTCAACTTCCCCTTTAAACATTCGCTTTTAGGAACCCATTAAAATTAGAAGACAAAAAAACAGATGAACGCCTTCGCCTTACATATAAAAAGACCAATTAATACGGCAGATATAAAAAAACAATACGTAAAAAATCTCAAGTTTCGGATTTTAATTAAAGGATTATTTCACAAGTATGACGACAGATAAGTTCAGATTTGTAAATAATGATCAGTTGAATTCAACTATACAACCGAGGGTACTAGATAAATAGATCTGCGAAACTACATATCATCATTTCTTCTGTCTCTTGGGATCCACTAACTGAGAAAGCTGTGAACACGTGGCTATAAATTGCTGGTTAATTGGCAACCAGTTGAATAAGGCTTTTATCTTCCATTACATATGATCTTTGGTAATGCAAACTCAATACTAAAGAAAAACGTCATGGTAGTACATACCGCAGGTTTGCATTCAAGTTTAGTTAAAATGTTCATGAGCAACAGGGCACTGCACCGGAATCGATAGAATCCTGCTTCTAATGCTCCAAATTCAACAAAAACCATTTGTTTTTAGTTTGCATATGTTGAAGCCAATAAGAAAGAAAAAAAATGGATTCGATCATTCGATAAATCACTGGCATTTACTGTCCATCAGATTTCATTTTGTATTTTGATCCTTTAGGGGCCATTCAAAATGGACGTCCTCAAATTTTCCCAAAATTGGACTCCCCCTAACCCTGTCCGCATTGTGTATGGTCAACCTTCCCTTCCCTCCCCCGGCCATTCGGACGTCCGAAACTTTAAAAACAAATTGTATAAGGAAAATTTTGAAAGTTTTGCAAATTTGTATACGGAACACGTACATTTTGTACTTTGAAAAGGTTGAGAATTTTGCCAATTTGTCCTCATAATCTGTTGGAAATTTTGCAAATTTCTCCTTGAAAACTGTTGAAAATTTTACAAATCTGTACTCGAAAACAACTGGAAATGTTGGAGATTTGTACTTGGGAAATCGTGGAAAATGTTAAAAATTTGTCCTCGGAAAAACGTGGAAAAATTTGCAAAGTTTATGCTCGAGAAAAATGAAACTTTTGCAAAATTATACTGGGAAAATTGTTAAGTTTGCAAATTAACCCTGAGCTTTTAAGTTC
>JAQGAO010005905.1:0-12984 GCA_034697705.1 Ommatoiulus sabulosus
TATTTCACGTAGATCATTCGATCGTGTTCTTGCGGAGATTGGGTAATGAAACCAGTCTATTTAAAGTTTTGTTAACTCTGTTATTGTCGAAATCGTGTTCATTTGTGATCTTCCTCGGAGTTCGTCTTAACGAGGTTCGACCTGGATGCCGATACCGGTTGCACCGAAAAGAAGTTAATGTAACGCGCTGAATCGAAGGTTTGCCGTGAAATCGGAAACCGCATTTTGCGAGTTTTAACGGTATATAACGTATGGCTCCTGCAACATTCGTCCGTGCAAGAAGAAAGAACGAAACGTTCCAAGGGCTATTTTACTATAGCAAGGATTTATTTTTGTAGTTGTGAGAAATGATGTTACTTACGGATATTTCCAATTTCATACCTGTTTTCTTGAATGTGATTTTAAGTCCAGGATCTATTTGAATGATTGTTGGCTAGTTAGATTTCATTGTTAGGGTGTTGTTATTCGTGTTATGGTTCGTGAATGTCGTCCTTTAGGAAGGCTACAGCGCGTTAAAGTAACAGCGAGAGAAGGCTCTAGCTCAATAGTTTGAGCAACTATTTTCGAGCATTGAAGCTCGGAATTTCAACAATTTCAAATCCGACAAAATCTAGCTCAACTCTAACAACACTAGCCTCGGGCTACTTCGTAGCGAATTAAAAGGTAAGGCAATTATTTCCGAATCAATGAATCTCAAGTAATCGATTCCAAGCAATACTCAAAAAACTCAACTCGGCTCTGCAGATGATCGATAAGAAACCATGTTTTTCTGCCCCTGTCGAGTGATACCAGATATGTTTTTTGTCTAGAAAAAGCTTAGGCTGGCGTCTAACTCTTCCAGATGCCGCTTTTTTTCAATGATTATTAGTATCCCGCAATTTGTGACTTTCATTTTTTTCGAGAAAGGGCTGCATTTGTTGTGAAACCTTTTTTTCCCGTTTCTTAAATGTTCGATTGTATATGATATATCACCTCTGAGAATAAACGTTTTTTACAGTTAACCTCTGGTGTCTCGCGTGGCTACCTCATCGGGTTAATTTCGCGAGAAATTTTTTATATTTTTCGCGAAATTTCACGAAAAAAATTTTTTTTTTATATTTTTCGCGAAATTTCGTGAAATTTGGCAAAATTTCACCAAATCTCACGAAAAAAAATTTTTTTTTTATATTTTTTTCGCGAAATTTCGCGAGATTATTTTCCATTATAATGCATTATTTTACACTGCTTTCTTTTACAGAATGCATTATAATGTATTTTTTTCCATTATAATGCATTATTTTACACTGCTTTCTTTTACAGAATGCATTGTATTTTTTTCCATTATAATGCATTATTTTTCCATTGTAATGCATTATTTTTTCCTTTATAAACATTTTTACATTGTTTCCAACAGTTTTTTTTCCCAACACTTGTTTACGATGGACGAATCGCAACAAAAGAAACAAGACCACCACCATCGCCACCTTTTAATTCGTCTTACTGTAAAACGTTCTGTTAAACCGACATTGTTTCTTTTCCACCAAAATATGTGATATACGTCTGTTTTCCATTCATTTTAGGATTGTTCGACGCCTATACCGACTGGATGAGAAATCGATACGAAAACATCAAATCAACAGACAAGTACAATTGTATACTAGCATATTCCATTCCAAACAAGAAATAACGTGTTCTAAACGATCTGAGAATAAATTAACTCGAAACAATACTAAACACAACCCATACAAAATAAATTGATCCAACGAAACATCAAAGGCAACTTCCACATCTTTACAAATCAATGCAAAAAGAATCAGCAAATCGAAACAAAATACGCCTTGCTCGTTAATCGTCTGCATTTGAGAAAACTTCACCGATTAATGCAACGCGGACTCCGGAACGTAAACAATAGTTTGGGTCATCGGTCGGATGGTTCGTCTGTTCCTCTTCGCTCGTTATTGTCGCCACCTTTCATGTAAAAAAACCATGCAAATTTAGAAACACCGGTTTAGCAAAAAAAAAAAAAGTTCAAATCCAATTTTCGACCGTTTCCACTCGTTTTTTCCCAGTTTTTATGCGTTTTTTGGAATCAGCGGACCGAGACGCTTCAATTGAGACCGTAATCGATCGATTCTGAGAACATGTTTTTTATGGTCAAAATTGAAACATGAGAACATTTTCTTTCGTTCGAAACTCAAAAAAAAGAACGTACCCACCCCCTTTAGCGTTTTTCAAATTTTTTGTGGAACATTTTTGTGGTCAAACTCACCTTATTTTGATGTCATTCGAAGCGTCTCCCAACTCTGATTCCAAAAAACGCATCCAAAACTCTGTAAAATGACTGGAAACACAAAAACAAAAAAGCTTGCATGACACATTTTCATAAAAATTATTTTACAAACAACCTATTTATAAAAATCTATTTTTCGACCATTTCCGATCGTTTTTTTTCAGTTTTGAGGCTTGTTTTAGGTTCAGCGTTTCAAAACGCTTCAAAGGACCCCCAAATCGATCGATTAATCTGAGAACAATTTTATTCGTACAAAATTTTTTTGGTCAAACGTCACGTGCAAGTTATCTACATGTATTAAAAACGAAAAATGCAATTTGCACTTACCTATTTAATATTATGTTAAGAGTTTCCAAAAATATCACCAAAAATAACCATTTTCCAATCCATTTTGGGATTTCTCCGTTCCCTAAGGGTCCATTTAAAAAGTACGTCCTCGTGTAGGGGATAGGGGAGATAGGTTGAGTAACGGACACAATGTGGGCAGGGGGAGGGAGGCCACTTGAAAAACAAACGCCAAATAAAATCAGTTTCCAAAGTTAAAGGGAAATTGAGCTTAATATCGCATAGGTGGGTTATAAAGTGCAAAAATCAATAAACAGGGTACTTGGATGCGTTTCCGAATGGGGGGGAGGAGAGGGGGGGGGGCTGAGTGATCGGACCCAATGCAGACAAGGGGTAGGGGGAAGTCGAATTTTGGGCAAATTTTGAGGACGTCCTTTTTAATGGCCCTATAATGGAACAAAAACAACTAAAAAATATATCCCCCATGTTAGAGGTCAAAGGGCGATTCCCCTAAACGGCGTACATGTGGAGTTTGTAAAAAAAAGAAATATTTTATTTCGTCACTTGGAGAAAAACGTTCGTGAAAACTATTTTCGTAAATGGCGAAATAAAGCACGTTATAAAAAATTTAAAATAATCCTTCCAATTTGAATTAGTAATATTTCCAACAAGAAAAAGCTCACATCCCCACTACTGAGCTATTTTTAGGACGTTAAACAAAGATAAATTCAATTTTCATTAAGTGGTATGGAGATATGATAATTATGTTGCAAGTTTGGCATAGGCACAACCAATATTTTATTTCATCTCAGCTATGGTGAACAGCGATCATGAGCTATTCCAGATAGCCCTGATGGTGGATTTCTTCAGGTGTACGTACATGTACTGTAAGTTCCTGACAGTTGGCAAATGTTTAAGAGCTTGCCCATCGATATCCGTGGCAAATTAGTGATAAATTGAGATTTCTTTCTGATCCTACTAAAAAGTAGGAACATTTAAGAAAATTGGGGTTTTTGAAAATTTGGAATTTTTCGAAAATTCTTCAATAAACTCGTTACCCAAACCAGGCCAAGCATAGCTAATATATCAAAATCAAACCATTCGATGAGCCATGTCGATTTGAGCCTGTTCGAAATGTACTAACATTGGATAACTTTCTATTGATACTTATGCCTTCATAGTTTCCTTACTTGTCAATAGGATAGAAATTTAAAAATGTAATAATTCACTACAATCTAGATCATGAAATATTTATAATACAAACGTTTTATATATTGAAATTTGAGAATCTATAATCAAACAGCATGAAAGATAGCAAAGGCGAATGAAATTGCAGAATCTGGCCATCACATAAACAAGGGAGGGGGGGAGGGAATCTAACGTAGGAGAAATTTCTCGAAAGTAGCAACCGAACCACCCTGATGAAATCCAAAAATTATTCAATAAAAAACAAACATCGCAAATGTAAAATAAATAAAGATCGAAATACTATGATATTTACAATTCAGTTGGTAAAAACATTGAAAATATGCGTTTAAAAACATTGAAAATAGGCGTTTAAAAACATTAAGCGAATGCTGGCATTTACTTACTCTCGTATTATCAAATCGCATTTTTGCCACCATCAAATGCAAAATAAAAAAATTAATGAGTCAATCACGGTGTTTGTTGTTAGTAGTCACTCGGATAAATTAAGATAACTGAATTTAGTAGCGAATTAGACAGCTTTTCAGAGTGGTGACCAGAGGATTTTACGAGAAAAGAGCGAGCAAGTGTTTGTAACAGCTCCTGAACGAGTGATTACTTTAACGTCATCCATTTTACTTTCAGAAACTAAAGGCAAAGAGCCTACCGCCATTGACAAGAGCGAGTCAAGATAAGACTAAGTCGCAAATCTGGCGCAAACAAACCGTTGTTGGCTACACAAAACGCTGATCTCTTCACGAGATTAGCAATATGTCCAGTTCGAAGCAACTCTCCGATTATCGCTTAAAAAACGTTTCTTTCTTGGCTTAAAAATTACGACAAAACGTACATATCTCAAAGATGCGTAAAACATGACTACGAGGTGCAATTTTGCGTTGGTTTTACCACAAAATCTGTGCACTTCCAAGTTATCTTTGCAAAGCTGCAACGAACGAGCAGCTGCAACGGTGAGGAGTTGAAACGTTCTGTCGACCATCTCGTGATCGTTCTAGTACGTTCTACACATGCCCAGAATGCCGCTGTCATAACTACTAACGATCGATCCATTCCCAAATTGATCAGCTTCCGGACGTTATTCAGATGCCCTGCTTGCACATCGGACACGACGTGTTCTCCTTTAGACACATCCGCAGACAGTCGCCGTGGAACATGTGATGGCAGGGCGTGATGCGTGCGAATCTCATGGGCTGCAAGCACACAGCGCAGACGTCGTCCACGTCTTTCACCTCTTGCACGGTGGCGTAGCGGAACTTGGCCAGCGCGGCGCACTCCGCCTGCAATGCTGTCCACGCCGAGATGGTCAGCTCCTTGTAGGACAAGTAGACGTTGATGTAGATAGCGAAGAAGGCGAACCGGAAATAGCCTAATAAAAACAAGGGTAGAGATAAAAGACAAGACAGCAGACAGACGCAACCCTTGACGAGCACGGGCGCCCAGAGTTTCTCCAGGCCCTCCAGAAGCTCCAGGTCGAGCAACTCTAAAAAGTTGTGAAAGTTTTGGGAAAACGTCTTTTCGGTCAACATATAGTACAGGCCCGTAACCGTGATGTAGGCCCAAGAGGGGTGGTAGTTCTCCAGACCCTGTTCCAGTCCAAACACGAGCAACATGAACACTGCCGTGATGACGAAGGTGATGGCTTTGGTCAACTCTAGCACCATTTTGGTGGTGGTCATGGCCAGATGCTTGACATTGGTCGTTTTGGAAATGTGTACGTAGGGTGACCAGTCCTCCTTGGTGAGGATCTGTTGCACGTAAGCCACGCAGTAAGCGATCACGTTGTAGAACATCAGGGAGTAAAGGCACGTTAACCGCTCGTTAGGGCAGAAGTAACGATCGCACATGGTGAAGAAGATCATCTGGTTCAGTAACGTTGAAAGGTTGCCAATCTTGAGGAAGGCCAGCTCCAAACGGTTCTTGAAATTCACGAAACGGTACATGGCCCGCATCCGCACAATGCCTTTGTTAACGACGCCTGGGAAAGCAAAAATCAGCGACATTTCAACACGGATGAATAATGAGTTGCAATCCAATTTTTAACTCGCATTATAGATTTATAAAATACAAGCATAACATTTGCTAAAATGTTTTCTGATTTCATTCAAGGTGATGTGTTGAGGCATATTGTTTATTTAAAAAAAAACCAATCATCATATAGGCCTATCTATGTAAATATTTGGTGTGGATTTGTCTTGTACAGTACATCACTCAAAATTTAACCCATTACATGTTTTACTTACATGGTTTCTTAACAGAGCTAGGCGACCAATGTTATACAGTATAAGGTTCAATACGATTTTTGTCTGCCTGTTTGCGTTTGGTTTGTATGATGCAAACTGCTCAATGAGATATCTGAAAACTCTGTACTTAATTTAATGGTAATGCGGGGGAGGATATTGGATGAAGAAAACGTATTGTAGAAAATCATTCTCTAAACACGTTTTGTCTCGGCAAACCTTGAGGATATACAAGTAGGCAATTAAGTCAAGGATGCAGATCCAATTTACAGCGTATTTCATGTCTTGGTATTTTGTACGTCATTACTGCGACGTACTATACAGTACCTAAGCTAATGGCATATGATTAAAAGCACCTGCAAATGAGCACATGTATTGCCAAAGTGGTGTGAATGTCCATCATCCATGGGACAATTTACGGTAGATTTCGCGAAATTTAGAACTATACATACTGTATGAAGCAATTGTTAACGTGAGAGCACAAACCGATGTCACTCGAATATTTTCTAGAATTAATTTCATTGTCTGAAAATAGCATTCATAATAAATAAAAACGGTATATTTTCATAAAAAGTGAACAAATTAATTCTATGATTCGTTCATTTAAATTCTAATTCACTTGAGCCAAATCTGAGTGTTGGCTTAAATTGTACAATGCAACAATACTGTATGCTGTACGTGTACATAAAACGCAATATCCACACCCGCCAATACGAAATTCATGAAATTATTTATGCAGGAAACATACATGTATGTATTAATAAACTCTTGAATCCATCTCGGAATTTGAACTAACAATCGATTACTTCGTGTGAATTTACCTCGTTTTACTCATAAAATACTTGCGTTTCAGTTGCTTTTAATTGTAGCCATAGGTTTCCAGCAAAGGGGTGCACACTATACTTCGCGTTAATATTTTGAAATTTCACATTGATTATGACCTCGTCATAATTAGAGGGAATGTCAAAGCTAGATGCATGGCGCTATTTAACTATTGCGTAAATTCGATTTAAAAAATGTTGAGGTCAATTTCTGACCTTATTGTTGTTGATCTAATTAACCTTCAGTTAGCGATTCGCGTGTCCGAAATTTGAACTTTTGAAAAAAATGCTGACCACTTGATGCCAAAAGGCCAATAATACTTAATAATACTGATCAACACGTTGCTATCATTGTGGACCACTGTGGATTGCACGTCGACCATTGCTCAACTGTGTGACGTTTTCAAGATGGCGGCAAAACCGTCTTCGAGCAATTGCAATGCGACCTGGTGGTCAATGGCTGAAACGTCCCATCCATTGACCACCGTTCAGCTAACATGACGTCATAGCCAAAGACAACTTCAGAGTAACCACGATTTTAACCGCCATGACACCGTGTGACGTTTTTGGAGGAAAAGGGGCGACACGGTCCGTGTCATCTCGCCACCCATCAGCTAAAATCGTCATATTCTGAAGCCAATCAGGAATGCATCAATTGATTGAAATTGAATGACCCACAACATGATTTCACGACTTCCAATGCCCGATTCGTAAAGCTTCTGTTTGAATACCCATAATTATAAGAGTTTTTGAACTTATCCTTTACAAATTGAGAGAATTTTTATTTTTATCATACAGTAAATGGTTTCTAAAATTTGTTTGGATGGAAATCTATAGCTGTTCCTCGATCAAGACCCACATCCAGAGGTATGCAAACAATTTAGGGCGTTCAGCTACTTTCAGAATCGTACGATTTCAAAATACATCATGCATAACATAAAAACTAAATAAATCTGTTTGGGGCATCGCACAATATGATTCGTTTACCGTACATTTTCCAAGCATCAAGAAATTACACGTGGATAACGTGATGTAGGTTACATGTAACCAGATTTTACAAAGCGATAAAAATCCATTTAACCGCATTAGATCTTTATCTATTTTTAAAGGATCTCTTTTGAAAGTCGGGAAAAATAGGGTACTACACCAAATAAACCTAATGTCCTGCTTCTCCATTGGAAACTGGGTGCATATTACAAATGGCGTTTAGCCAACAGCTTTACAGGTCATTCTTCTTGTGCTTAAAATGCTTTTATCGCCCAAAACGCTTGGATATTAAATTGGTGAAACAAAATGAATTGGCTTCAATAGTAATTCTTGAATAATCTAAATACAGTGAAACTTGTCTAAACATATACCAGCTAGGGTTCCCCCAGAAATTTCATTTTCAATTTCCCTGACCAATGACAATGTGAAAAATTCACATATTTTACAAAATCGACCCTGGAAAATATTTTTCAAAATTAACTAACGACAATTTTGAAAACTAAAAGAATTTTTTTTTTTTAATTTAAAAAAACTTCTTTAAAATGTGACAATTTTGTTTTCGGAAAATGTCTGAAAATGTTGAAAATTTGTGCTCGGAAAACGTGGAAAATTTGCACATTTGTCCTCGGAAAATGTGGAAAATTTTGCAAATTTGTCTTCGGAAAATGTGGAAAATTTTGCAAATTTGTACTCGGAAAATGGGCCCTGAGCTAACCATGTAGAAATATTAATTTTAGATCGCCATGACTGCGTTGAATTTCCCTGAGTTTTTCAAAAGAAGCCATTCTTCTCAGACTTTTCCAGTCAATTTCAAGTTCCCTGACTTTTCCAGGTCTGGGGGAACCCTGTATACTGTACATGCACAGTATGTTTATCACTGGGATTGATTCTTGATATTTGCTTAGAGAGTATATTTATTTACAGGGTTACATCCTTATGTATTTCATACAGGAAAAAATCCATTCTGAACATTTTGATCGAATTATCACGCTTTCAGTGTAGTTAATACACGTACCGTCAAGGATAAAAATCTTTAAAAGAGATTGATGTACACGACGTCATGAAGAAGATGGGTCAATAACACCGGCAAGTTTATTCACCGTCTAGGAAATTTTAGCATCGTCTGAGTATATGAAATTTCAATTTCTAACTAACGGAAAAACCTGAGACAAACTACAACGAACACCGAGGAGTTATTAGCTCAACAGCTTGACAAATGTGGGCGAAGCTTTCTTGGCGAATTCCTCGTCTTAAAATAACTAAACGAGTAACGAGGGCGACAAAAATGATACGTAAGTCGAACTTTTCTACGCATCCACGCTGTTTGAAAACAAGCGGCTTAACCCCTTCAAAAGTTTGTTGTTGTCAAAACAGAATATAAAGTTTCTTGCAACCGATAAGAGGGTTCCAGTTAAAACGGGGAAAAAAATCCACATTCACTGAATCTAGTACGAGCGTCTGCGTGCAAATATTCAAGTAATAGCTGAGTGACACAAAATTTAGCTTGGGTTGGACTGATTCCGGTTTCTGTAAACCTCTTGCCTCACGAACACTGCATTTTGTGCTCGTAACATTGAATTTAAAGATTCTTTTTGTGCATAGCCCTAAGCCAATTATGCGATGCTAAAACGGCACAATGTTATACAACAATGACGATGTGCAGTGTAAACTGTATAACTAAGCTAATAGATCTTACATGTATAAGCTGGAGAAAGAAAAACGCGAAACATAGCAAACTAAACTTGTGCAATTTACAGTCATGAACAGAAATTTAGAAATGGAATCCCTTTCAGTTGTTTCTGCGCATGCCCGTTCCTATCATGAAGTATTGAAAAGCTGGCCACTAGCTACATGTTTTTCTGCACATGCGCGCGGGGAAATGTAGCGCCATCTAGTGGCCAACATTTCAATACTTCATTATAGGAAGAACATACGCGGCACAACTGAAAGGGACTCCATTATTCATAAACTAGCTGGTTTGCCCGTGCTGTAAATAAAAAACCAACGTATTAAGACGCACGTGTTTGTACGTCCAGCCTCAAGGTTAAATTCTAAAAATAATAATCTTATAAACTTCTGCTAGCCTAAATCTCTCGTAGCTTGGATGTCTTTTCAGACTCCTAAACACACGCACGCCGCACGCTTAGTGCGTTAACTGGTTAAGTCTACTTGACATACTGTAATGTACAGCTGTACAAGGAACCGCTCATCGTGAATATGTTTCTTACCGTAAATTAAAGTAGGCCTAATTGCAGTCGCAGCTCCCTTTTTAAGTTTCTCCATTGCCGATTAATAATGCCAAGCAGGGTTGTGATGAACAGTTCGTAAAAATCTTTTTTTTTTAATGTTTAAAGTTATAAACGATCCCATGTGTTCAGCCTGCATGTGTTTGCACCGCATGTTTAGACGGAGTGAAGCGTATTAGCGTAATGTTTTTAAAGCGGTGCATTATGGGTGGGCCGGCAATTCAACCGCGGCCATATTGGGAGTCAGATTGGGGCATTTCTATGTAAAATGAGGGATACTGGAGACCCGATCTTTGAGGTGGGGTAATGTTTTCTGGAGCGCTAACCCACCTCGATTATTGTTAAGGTTTGAGAAGGGCATTCTGGAAATTTTCGGACTAATCGGCTATAAGTGGTTGAAAAGTTGTGGATTGAAGCGTAATGTCTTATTTATAAAGTGGTGCATGATGGGCGGGCTCTTCAACCGGAGGCAGATTGGGGTAATCTCTATGGAAAATGTGCGATATTGGAGACCTGATAATGTAGATGGGGTAATGTTTTTGGGAGCGGCAACCCCGTTAGAATAATGCAGAGGTTTGGATAAGGCGTCCCGGAAATTTTCGGACAAATCGGGTGAATGGTTTAAAAGTTGTGGCGGCACATAATAATGTTAACATTTCTCCTAGTGATGACACTTCTCAGAAGGATTATCAAAAGTTCACGGATATAAATTACAATAACATTCATTATTTCCCCAAGGTTTCTGTGCTATACTGCAAGTAAATGATGACAAAGGTATTAACAGACGCGTGACTTTTCAAATATGGTTACAGAATCACCTCCAAGAAACCGTCACCGAAAGAAATACGACTTTAAACAAAAATAACAAGTCTACCTACGTACATGGGAGGATGTGACCTCAGATTTAGTCTGCCAGCCTTAACAGGCTTTTATACTCAATTACTGAAAATAGCAATTTATTCATAATTTCGACAACATTTACCGAAGCAAACAGATGCATGCACCATTTCTCAAACTGTTTGCACGTTTTTAGAAGTCACGAGGCTATTAATAGAAGCCCTTGAGTGTAAGTAATTTCAAAAGCAAGGCGCTGCTTCTGTTCAATGTACATGTACATGTAGATTGGCAAACAACCTTTGCAGCGAAAACATTTCGCATTTTAGAGGGAGGGTAACGCTTTCATCATAGGTTATTCGCAACTTCTGGCTTATGAATTTCAAGATACGGGTACACACAAAACTAGTAAATAACACTGATATTATGTACATGTGGGTGCACACCACTTGAGACATATCTTGGTATGTTGGTGGTGGATGAAACCAGATGGCATCACTGTTTGGGATGTCTCGTGAATCCACAAGATCAACAACAGCACACGTGTTGTTACCAAATTTGAAACGGTTTTTTCCTTATCTTTCAAAATGGTCAATCTAGTTAATATTTCATATTGTTTACACGAAGGAAATAATGTATACGGTGACATTGTTCAAATTCCAGGAGGTGATAATTCACGGTTGTGTATGCGGTAGATGTGGTTATTTCTAAAATAATTTTTCAAGAATTCAAAACTAAGTCAATTTTGTTCCCAAACGAAACGAATTCGAAGGAAGTAAAAAATTCATAAAGAAAATCAATTGTTTCCTAAATACAGTGAATATCAAGGGCAATTTATCTGCAAAGATGAAATGTTCTAAAAAAAAACTTGGTTTATCAAGGAAGCTCAATTTTTTTGTAATGACGACATGTGATAAATACTGTAGGGTATAAATTGTGTTTCTAGCTTGATCAGGGCCGGGTAGGTAAATTCAATTGACAATTTGCGTGGTTTGATAATTATGATAACGCGCCAGTAACAGCGTCCACTTACCCCGAGCCACTATTAAATACGTTTCTGCCATTTGTATACATCGATAAAACGATCCTCCGGATAATAACATTGGCAATACCACCAAAATATACGCAAATCCCACGCAGCCGATGAGGAATGGACTCGGCAAACGGGCGAAGCATGGTACCAGTAAGATAGCAGATAATACACACACTAAAAAAAATAAAAACAATATCGAAAGAATGTGAGTTTAATAATCATTTAATAATAATAGACGAAATTCAGTATTCGGTTAAAATTTTATTTTGGAGTTGTCACCAAACTGGTGAGAGGAAACTGCCAAAACATGAAGACAATTCGAGCCCAAAAAAAGCTCTTAAGAATGAGTCCAAGTTGGATGAACTGTTAATTTGGGCTTAGACTACATCAGCGTTCGTAAAGGCGTGGCGGCTTAAAATGCCACATCACATGCATCTTGTCTGGCGCAATACGCAACGAAACAATCATGATGCGCTCTGGCATTTTGAAACATGCTTTGATCTTATGACAACAGACAAAAGAGGAAGCATTGATTGGATTTCTCGGAATCAAAACGCGTTCAGCACTGAGCAACAGACTGCTATTCCGATTCGGGCCTTCCCGGAACTTCGTTTCCGCGTAAGCTGCAAAACGATCTCGGATTTGACGCGAACTTGATTTTTGCATTAAAAATGTTATTCAAAGAGCTCGTCTACGCGGTGATTGGTGAAGCGCAAACTTTAAAAACTTTCAAGGATGGTCTTTATATGTTTATCAATGCCAAATTAATTTAGTGATTTTAGTCGATACACTATACTGTAGCTGTATCAGCCGAGAATGCGTATACTGTATAATTCGATCGATTTTGGCGGATGCACATGTACTGTATATACGGCGAGTCTGTCACCCGCTTTCACCTTCCAGATGGCCCATAAGGGATCATCCATAAAGGACGTCCTGTATTTTTCCAGGTTTTTAGACCAACCCCCCTCCCCCCTGTCGGCCCTTCTCCTGTTTATGTAACCCCCCCCCCCACATGTCCCGTCCAATTTTGAAAACAGCTTGATGATTACATATACTGTATTTTTAA
>JAQGAO010005906.1:0-12980 GCA_034697705.1 Ommatoiulus sabulosus
GAAATTTTACAATTTTGTCCTCGGAAAACGTTGAAAATTTGCGAATGTTTCCTCGGAAAATGTGGAAAATTTGTACTTGGGGGAAAAACTAGAGAATTTTGAACATTTGCACACGGAAAACGTGGACAATTTTGCAAATTTGTACTCGGAAAACGTGAAAATTTTGAAAATTTATACTAGGAAAACGTGGAAAATTTTTTAAATTTGTACCTGGAAAACATCATGAAAAATTTTGCAAATTTGTACTCAGAAAACGAGGAAAATTGTGTACATGTGTACACGGAAAACGTAGAAAATTTTGCAAATTTATACTAGGAAAACGCGGAAAAAATTTTCAAATTTGTACCTGGTGTTTTCCAGGTACAAAGTTTTGCAAATTTGTACTCGGAAAACGTGAAAAACTTTGCAAATTTGTACACAGAAAACGTAGAAAATTTTGCAAATTTATACTAGGAAAACGTGGAAAAATTTTTTACCTGGAAAACCTCATGGAAAGTTTTGCAAATTTGTACTCGGAAAACGTGAAAAACTTTTCAAATTTGTTCACAGAAAACGTAGAAAATTTTGCAAATTTATACTCCGAAAATTTGATCCGAATATAGGACAATATAGGATTTATAGGACGGCTGGAATCCCTGTATTTCATCGAATGCATAGTGCATTAATTAGTTGCTCATAAGCAGATAGCATTTTACATGATATTTTATGGTCAAATTACCATTGGTCAAACCGGGTCATTTTGAAGTTTGAGTGTCTCGATCGATGTTAATTTACGACATGAATTTGACGGCAGAAGGGAGGGGGTAAGAATACCATCGCAAAAAAATGTCCAATATAAGTGCTAATATACGCGCTACTCACACTTCCAAAATGCGGTCTCCTTTTCCAATGCTGGCTTAATTCTCAGGGAGCGTCCAGTTCGCCATTGATGTCCACCTACGCTCACTTGACCGCGGACGTTGAATCCGAAACCAATGTCCGTTTTAGCGATGGGCCGCTGGAAATCATCTCTTGATTATTCGTGCCGCGTTCACACTCGCTGTCAGCCATCATGCTTTTTATCATCAAGTTATCAACAACTGATGGAGCGAGTTGATTATGGCGCTCTAGCCTGGAGACTGCGAGGAACGAACAGGCCCGTGCAGCCGCCATTTTCTCCACGAGAACGGATGTCTTTTTGTTTCCCGTGAGGTGGCGCTAGCATGTTGTCACGGTTCGAGGCTCGAGAACAGCGTAGCGATTGGGTATCGTTTTTTTTTCTGTTTTAAATAAAAAGCAATTCGATTAAGAATAAACTTATTAAGTAACGTATTATTTTAGTTCCTGTCTGGAAAATTCAGGGACAAGTCGAGGCTTATTTAAAAAAAAAAGTTATGGAAATTCAACGTAGTCAAATTAAAGGCAATTCGCGACATTTTTGACGTTTTATAAGAACAAAATCGTGTTTTACGTATACAGTACATACGATATAATTTAATAATAGTTATAGCCTAATATTAATACAGTAACATAGCAATAATTTTTGACATTTTTTTGGCGGAATTTCGAAAATTTTCAAGCAGAATTTTTAAAAATTTAGGGCGGAAATTTTCAAACTTTTTTTGGCGAAATTTTTAAAAATTTTGGAGAGAATTTTTGGGCGGAATTTTCGAAATTTTTAAGCCAAATTTTCAAAAAGTTTTGACAGAATTTTAGAAATTTTTGGGCGGAATTTAAAAAAAAAAACTTCAAGAAATTTTAGACAATATTGTATTCCGTAAATGTTAAAAATTTGTGCTCGGAAAAAGTGGGAAATTTTACAATTTTGTCCTCAGAAAACGTCGAAAAGTTGCGAATGTTTCCTCGGAAAATGCGGAAAATTCGTACTCGGAAAACCTAGAGAATTTTGAAAATTTGTACAAGGAAAACGTGGACAATTTTGCAAATTTGTATTCGGAAAACGTGAAAAGGTTTGCAATTTATACTAGGAAAACAGAAAAATTTTCAAATTTGTACGTGGAAAACATGGAAAATTTTGCAAGTTTGTACTCGGAAAACGTGAAAAAGTTTGCAAATTTAATCTAATTTGTTCACAGAAAACGTAGAAAATTTTGCAAATTTGTTTTCGGAAAACATGGAAAATTTTGCAAATTAATACTACGAAAATGTGGGAAATTTTGCAAATTTCTACTCGGAAAATGGGCCCTGAGCTAACCATGTAGAAATATGAGAAAAATATAGGATTTATAGGACATTTTATCCAAATATAGGACATTATCGAAAATATAGGACAATATAGGATTTATAGGATATTTTATCCAAATATAGGACAATATAGGATATCATCGAAAATATAGGATATCATCGAAAATATAGGACAATATAGGATTTATAGGACGGCTGGGATCCCTGAAATAGTTCCATTTAATGGCACAATATGAATTTTTTAAAAAAAGCTCCATTTAATGGAACAAATTGAATTTTTTTAAAAAAGTTACATTAAATGGAACAATTTGAATTTTTAAAAATAAAAGCTCCATTTAATGGAACAATCTTAATTTTTGAAAATAGTTCCATTTAATGGAACAATTTGGATTTTTGAAAAAAAGCTCCATTTAATGGAACAATTTGAATTTTTAAAAAAAGTTGCATTTCATGGAACAATTTGAATTTTTTAAATAAAGTTCCATTAAATGGAACAATTTGAATAAGTTACATTTAATGAAACAAATTGAATTTTTAAAAAAAGTTCCATTAAATGGAACAAATTTGAATTTTTAAAAAAAGGTCCATTAAATGGAACAAATAATCGGATGTTCAAAAACTACCTTGGACTTGAGCGCCCACGAGAGGGCCGATCCGATCCGATCGTTCTTTAAGGCCTGCTGAGCTTTGACTCGGCACACGGAATGGGCTGAAAAAATGTCGGATATCATAAAATAGTGTTCTTACGAGTTCCACAAGAACCGTTCCTCAAGAACTCACCCAAGTGCTCCATGTCCCTCTGCCGCGCCAGGTAGAGTATCCGGTTGGCGGCGTAGTCCGTGTCGGCGGGAATCCTCTCCAGGCATGCCTCCAGCATCTGTCGTCCTTGCGCCGGACAGTGGTCGAAGTAGTCGGCGGCGAACTGCCACATGCTGGGGTGGGAGGCCAGCGTTCCGGCGTACTCCAGCAGCAGGAATTCCCGCAGCTGCGGGGCCTCGCTGGACTGAGCGCCGCTTCCCTGCTGGACGTTGGCGCGGTGCAAGAGGTCGGTCAGATGCGCCACGAACCACCAGTCGCGGAACGTCTCGCTGCTCTGACGCACCGCTTCCAGGACGTCGAATTCCAACACGGCCAGCAGGATGTTGTCCAGCTCCCGCATCTGCGTCAGACCACCGAAGATGTCCACGTATTCCTGCGGGCCGGAAAAGATGTCCACCGACAAAATTTCCATTAAATGGAACAATTTGAATTTTTTAAAATAGTTCCATTAAATGGAACAATTTGAATTTTTAAAAAAAAGTTCCATTTAATGGAACAATTTGAATTTTTTAAAATAGTTCCATTTAATGGAACAATGCCTGGACCAACGAGTCCCGGCTTTCCCAGAAATTTCATTTTCAAATTCCACTGACTTTTCCAGGTTTTAAAAAAAAAATTTCCCTGACCAATGACCAATGAAAATTTGACAATTTTGTATTTGGAAAATGTAGACAGTGTTGCAAAATTTTTCCTTGGAAAACGTGAAAAATTTTCATAACTTGTACTTGGAAAACGGGGAAAATTTTGCACTTTTGTCCTTGGAAAACGTGGAAAATTTTGCAATTTAGACCTCGGAAAACGTGGAACATTTTGTGATTTTGTCATCGGAAAACGTGGAAATTTTGCAAAATTACCCTTGGAAAACGTGCAAAATATTGCACCTTTGTCCTTGGAAAACGTTTAAAAGTTTGCACTTTTGTCCTTGGAAAACGTGGAAAATTTTGCATTTTAGACCTCGGAAAACGTGGAACATTTTGTGATTTTGTCCTCGGAAAACGTGGAAATTTTGCCAAATTACCCTTGGAAAACGTGCAAAATATTGCACTTTTGCCCTCGGAAAACGTTGAAAATTTTGCAATTTAGACCTCGGAAAACGTGGAAAATGTTGTGATTCTGTCCTTGGAAAACGTGCAAAATATTGCCCTTTTTTCCTCGGAAAACGTTTCAAAGTTTGCACTTTTGTCCTTGGAAAACGTGGAAAATTTTGCAATTTAGACCTCGGAAAACGTGGAAAATGTTGTGATTTTATCCTCGGAAAACGTGGAAATTTTGCAAAAATACCCTTGGAAAACGTGCAAAATATTGCACTTTTGTCCTCAGAAAACGTGGAAAATTTTGCAATTTTGTCCTCGAAGAACTTGAAAAATTTTTCACTTCGAAAAATTTAGACAATTTTGAAATTTTTACCTCAGAAAACTTTGAAAATTTTGCAATTTTGTCCTCGAAAAAGCTGGAAACTCTCGCAAGTTTGTATTTGACTACCATGAATTTCCCTGACTTTTCCACACATTTTCAAGTTCCCTGACTTTCCATGTCTGGGGGAACCCTGAGAAACCTTACTAAAACAACGTTGGATTCCTCGTTGGAACAACTTACGTGAGCCAGCGCCTGAAGATCCGTGGCCTTGACGCAAGGATCCGTGTACAGAAGTCGGGAAACCATCAAATGATACCAGGTCTCGCACAGATCCCTGCAAGAAGAAGGAAACGGTAAAATAAGCCAACCGACGAACCAACGAATCCTCAACGTCCGCCATCAATTGGGATCACCGCCCGCCGACTTGCCTCATCTCCAAGAACGTGTCCATGTTACCGCAAAGGATCTGGAAGTCGAAGAATCGACGTCGATTAACAAAATTATCAATTTTCCAGAAAATTGGAGAAAATCAGGAAGTTCCAGAAGGCTTATGTCGCACACTTTGTCCAGTTGAGGAAACTCCCGAAACTCTCCTCTTTTGGAACGCTGGGCGCACTCGTCGCTCCACTGCTGCCACGTGTAAACAAAATCGTAGCAAGTGGCCTCCGTGAAGTACTGCGAGAGAAAAATTGGAAACATCCCGTTGATGAGAGGAAATGTCGGACGAAAGGACCATTGCTGGAACGGACCATCGCCGGAACGGACCAACGACCGAAAGGACCAACAACGGACAGGACCAACGACGGAACGGACCATCGCCCGAACGGATCATTGCTGGAACGAACCATCGAACGTACAGACCATCGCCGGAACGGACCAACGACCGAAAGGACCAATGACGGAACGGACCATCACCAGAACGGACCATCGCTCGAACAGACCGCCGCCAGAACGGACCATCGACCGAACGGACCATCGCCCGAACGGATCATCGCCCGAACAGACCGCCGCCAGAACGGACCATCAACCGAACAGACCATTGCCGGAACGGACCATCGAGCGATCAAACCGCCGCCAGAACGGACCTTCGAGCGAAAGGTCCATTGAGCGAACGGACCGCCGCCAGAACGGACCATCGCCGGAATGGACCATCGCCGGAACGGACCATCGCCGGAACGGACCATCACCGGAACGGACCATCGAGCGGAAGGTCCATCAAGCGAACAGACCATCGCCGGAATGGACCATCGACCGAGAATCTCACAGAATACTCACGGAATAGAACGGCATCTTTCTCAGAATCTGGTCCATGGTCTGAAAGGCCGGCGACTGTCCATCCTCGTGAAGATGCAGCAACCGACGGACGTCCGTGATTCTTCCCTGAAGCACGTAGCCGTAAACCTACTCGTGAACAAACCGTATACGAGAATGAGACCTCCATCCAAACTTCGGGGTTCCCCCGGAAAAATTTCATTGTCAAGTTCCCTGACTTTTCCAGGTCTGGGGAAACCCTGAACAAAATTCCGGTTCCGAACGTTAAGTTCGGGCGCTTACCGCCGGCCAATAAGACTCGTGGTTTCCCGGATCGGCGGACTGCGTGACTTCCCGCGCCAGGCTTTCGCAGCTCGGAAAATGCAGTCGGATCCAGTCCAAGAGTTGGATCAAGAGAGCGCCACCTAGAAGTAGATCCGTTGAAAATTATCCAGGATTAAGAGCGCGTTCCGTGAAAATTCTGGTCGAAGTTTTTTACTCGGTTTGACGTCCACGAACAAAATTTCGCAAAGATTCCAAATCAGTTCGATCTTGAAGAAAGTCTGGCTCTGAAAAAAGGAAACGAACAACGGATTATTAATAACGGGACATTAAAAATCTTTTACGTGTATTTAACGGGAAATTGAGAATCTTTTGCGGGTTTTTAACGGGACATTGAGAATCTTTTAAGGGTTTTTAACGGGAAATTAAGAAACTTTCACGGGTTTTTAACGGGACATTGAGAATCTTTTACGTGTTTTTAACGGGAAATTGAGAATCTTTTACGGGTTTTTAACGGGAAATTGAGAATCTTTTACGGGATTTTAACTGGGCATTGAGAATTTTTTATGGGTCTGGTTTTTAACGGAACATTGAGAATCTTTTACGGGTTTTTGACAGGAAATTGAGAATCTTTTAAGGGTTTTTAACGGGACATTGAGAATCTTTTACGGGTTTTTGACGGGACATTGAGAATCTTTTAAGGGTTTTTAACGGGAAATTGAGAATTTTTACGGGTTTTTAACGGGAAGTTAAGATTTTTTTACGGGCTTTTAACGGGAAATTGTGAATCTTTTTACGGGTCCGGTTTTCAACGGGACATTGAGAATCTTTTACGTGTTTTTAATGAGAAATTGAGAATTTTTTACGGGTTTTTGACGGAAAATTGAGAATCTTTTACGTGTTTTTAACGGGAAATTGAGAATCTTTTAGGGGTTTTTAACGGGAAATTAAGAATCTTTTACGGGTTTTCAACGGGAGATTAAGAATCTTTTACGGTCAATTTTGCAAGTAAAAAATTGTCCGGTCAATCTCCTAAGTAAAAAATTGTTGGGTCAATCGAACCTGCGTTTCCAGATCGGCGCGTTCCGCGTCGTCCGCGATAGAGTCTGCGGCCATCTGAAGGTCATCCACGAAGGCGGTGACGATGGAACGATACTTGCGGCTGATCTTGATGAGCCTTGAAATCCGAGAAAAATTAAAAGGTTTTTTCAAGGACTTTTAAGGATTTTAAAATTGATGGAATGGAGTTGACGCTTGACGTACTGCTCATTGATGGCCGAGGCATCGTCCGGATTCGTTGGCGATGGCAATTTCTGCAGGTTGACGAAGATGCCTTAAATCCAACGAAAAAAGCATTTTGAAAGTCAAAAATTGTTCGGTCAATTTCTACAAAAGTTTCGAATTTGTTACCGGAGAATTTTGCCAAAATGGACGTAGAATTTTGTTCTTGAATATTTTGTATAATTTACGCGGAAACTTTCGCAATGTCCAAAATTGTGAAAATTTGTAGGATGGAATCGAAAATTGTGAAAATTTTTAGAATGGAATCGAAAATTGTAAAAATTTGGGGGATGGAATCGAAAATTGTTAAAATTTGTAGAATGGAATCGAAAATTGTAAAAATTTGGAGGATGGAATCGAAAATTGTGAAAATTTGTGGGATGGAATCGAAAATTGTGAAAATTTGTGGGATGGAATCGAAAATTGTGAAAATTTGTAGGATGGAATCGAAAATTGTGAAAATTTGTGGGATGGAATCGAAAATTGTGAAAATTTGTCTTCAGAAAATGTGAAAATCTTACAAATTTGTACTCGAAAATAGGTGATAATGTTGCGTACGTATTCGGTAAATTTTTAAAATTCTAACCTCAGAAAATGTTGAAAATTGTGCAAATTTTTACACGGAAAATGTGTAAAAAATTTTCAAATTTCTACTTGTAAAATGGGCCCTGAGCTAACCTCGTAGAAGTATTAATTTTAGATCGCCATGACTGCGGTGAATTTCCCTGACTTTTTCAAACTAAACCATTCTTCCCTGACTTTTCCAGGTCTGAGAAAACCCTGTAACATTATTATTTTTAACGTCTTCGTGGACCCCCAGTACCTAATCCATGGACCCCTAACGGGTCCATAAACCCCAGGTTAAGAAACCCTGAAGTAGGAAGTAATGCTTCGTGAGGCCCTCATCGATGCGCGAGTACAGGTTGAGTACCCGAAGCGCCAGAAACCACGATGTAAACAAAATTATTGCGTGGAAATTTGAACATTTAGCAAAACGAGCCATTTTTCCCTGATTTTTTTCTAAATAAACCATTCTTCCCTAACATTTTTAAAATAAGTCAATCTTCCTTGACTTTCCCTGCATTTTATTTTTCCAGGAAATCCTCTTCGTTGCAACTGTTCCTTAAAATGGCTTCAAGATCTGGCTAAAATAGGTTATGTCGTACATGCTGTTTGCTGGCCTGAAAAAATCCCCCTGAAGGAGATGACCATCAATCCTTGTCCACCAGCAGAGAAGTCGACAGACGATGGCCTGACCACTGGTCAAACTTTCGAAAGTTCCGGGACAGCGATCGATGTTATTATCTCGATTTTCGAGCAAATGTTAGCTTATTTTGGAGTTATTTGATGCAAATTTAATAAACACTTTTATATGAACCAAATAATTTGTGATTGCAGCCAATTATTTTAAGGATTTGCCAATTTTTTTTGGGGGGAATGCATATAATATTTTAAAATTCAGCTGAAAGAATGTGAAAACGAGGATATTAGAAAAATTTCAAGTTTTGTAAACTTTTTAGCGTTTTTAGTGATGGAACGAAGGTGAAGACTTGCGTAGATTAGATACCATTTATTTGCAGGTTATGTACAAGCGTAAATGCAAAACTGATTAAAATTAAATCGATGCGAAAGAGAAATAAAGAAAGGGTTAAACTGTGACCTCGTGGCCGACGAAGCGATGACGTTAAGCACAGAGACAAGCGCGTGCTTGGTCCACTGAGCTGGAGGTCGAGGACGTGCGTACGTCTAGGTCGGTAATCGAAATCGAAGAGACCGGGTAAAGGTCGGAGGCCGACCTTTATACCCGGTCTTTAGGGTATCACTATGACGCGTTCAATCCCCTATGCAGGTGACGCATAGGGGATTGTAAAAACGCACGGGCGACGTTTTCCGGGTCGCCACGTGGTCGCTACAACTTTAATCAAGAAAATTACGGAATTATTGCAATTTTGCTTTATGGGGTTTGAAAAAATTTCATAAAATTGGGAAAGCAACATTTTGAACATGTCATAAACTTTACGTAGGAAATTAAATTTAAATATTTTGAAATATATGCACATAAGTATTGAAATGTTTTACCATATATAAAGAAAATATTTTAAATGCTTTAAAATAAACAGAGAATAATTTTTAAGGTTTTTAATGAGAAAATTAGTGAAATGTTTTATAATAACAATACTAATAAACATTTAATTTACATCTTTAAAGACAGTACATAAATAAAAATCAATGGAATTCACAACCTACAAATAAAGAAAAGAAATCTCAATTAATTACATCACATTGAACATCCAATAAATAATTTTTTAATCTATTACAAAACTGATAACATGATTCTTTACAACCAGGTAAATTACATACATAAGGAATGTTGTAGCAGAGCGCATGCTGGGCAGTATGGTTGCTTAGGCATCACATGCCTTGGGTGTTGATCCAGTTCCCCCTGCTCTTAGGTCCAGATAGGGGCATGGACCTTGCTGATCCACTTTCTTGACTTTCAGAATAAGTTGTACTCTTGAAACATTAGCTTACTTCTAGTGTCCATTTAATAGCAGCTGAATGGTAGTGCAAACAAACTCAATGATACCAAATGATACATCCTTTGTTTCAATTTGCAGATTGACTAAACAAGGAGCCATCTTGTTAGTCAGTAGGCCAGGCAGGGAGTGACAACACAAAAGGGTAGGGTTTCAAAAGGTTGCCACTTGGTGGCGCCACTTGCAGGCTGTGTTTGGCAAGAACTGCCCAAACCCTGTTCTGTGTCTGCATGACGTCTGCTAGCAGCAATTTCCTGCTGCAGACGCCCTGACAAAGATCTAAAGAGAAAACAAAGATAATGAATGAAATTAAATATCAACAATTTGGAAAACTTCTTCCTTGAGGGGAAAGGGGTCGCCATTTGAAAGAAGATATATCAATACAAATTTTCCTAACTATTTAATTTCTAATATGGGGTTTTCTATTAGATATGTCCAGCCACTAATTTACAGAGGGCCCCAAAACCCTTTCTGAACAACATGACACAATCTCAAGGACTCTAATAGATAGTCTTTCTTAGATTTGGCATCCCAAAGTTCGTTCGCTGCGATAATAGCCCGCAATTCCTGTCGGCCATTATGCAGCAAACTGCACAAGTTTTTGGATTTTGTGTACAAAATATTGCGAACTTCCATCCTCAAGCAAATCCGGTGGAAAAGAAACACTGGGACTTGAAGACAAAGCTGGCAATATGTTTGCATGAGCATCTTATGCCATGGGATGAAGCCTTGCCCTTAATTAGATGAGCAATAAACACGGCTGTATAAAAAAACTTGAGACATTATCCCTTTTTCGACAAAACCTCGTTCACCACAGGATTGTTTGGTTAACTTCAGCCAATATTGCCATGATCCTGTGTTCACCAAAACAACGTTGACTAAATTTCTGCAACATACTTCTGCCACATTGTTAGAAGTTATGAACAGATTCGAATCAGCTTAGGATACCAGACGTGAAAACCATAACAAAAATGCCAATTTCACACCATTTAAATTAGGTGACGTGATTTTGGTTAAAACCAACCCAATCAGCAATGCTGAGAAAGGTTTTTCTGCTAAATTTGCACCCAAAAGAGATGGTCCATACACCATCTCTAGGGTTGTTAGTCCCAACAGCTACGAGATTTATGATGATTCTCGTAGCCTTAGTTTGTGCATCTACAATGCAAAATATTTATTTTCATTTAATAACCCTAAAAATAAAAATGAAGAAAAGGACAATGTCAGGCCTATCCTGAAAACCAAGAAACGGGGTCGGCCTGCAAAAGACAAGATAAAACAGCCAATTTCAACCCCTGTCCCCAGTTTGGCTGAAAGATCAAAGGCTGTTTCACTACCTAAAAAGAAGACAATAGTGAAAAAGGCGTATGCGCCCTCTGGCCATGACAAGGTGGTCACTGTCACTACCAGAGTAGGTAGGCAAGTTAAACGCCTCAGTTACCTGGATCAGTTTAACTGCTTTCCAAACATGAAAAATACACATCTTCAAATGAAAAAAATTCTCTATATATTCGGCAGATATCTGCTACGAATTTTTTGATTCCTGCAAAAATTATTCTTTGCAGCAGGGATTTTTCGATCCCATTGAAATGGCCGAATTCTGCCAGCAATTAACATTAGTACATTTTAACCATTTACATGGCCTAGATAGCCATTTCCCTGGACAAGAAAATTCTGCACGTACAACGATTTTTAAGGTCACCAAAGCAGCAAACTTGTTCCACTTTAAGAACCTCAGACCTCATCGAATTCCCAATTTTCCGGACCCTTTGGCCCCGGATATTGAGAACAGAGGAGATGTGGAGACTGACCAATCCCTCCTTGCCAAATATATAAGTGCGGGCAGTCTCCAACCAGCTATAAAACCGGCGTAAATTGCAAAAATCAGCGCCATGTTTTGTTCTACAGCTGGTTGTAAGGGTTCTTTCACAGTTATCTCCTCGTGTCTTGCAGTGCACTGTCGAACAAAGACAAAGAAAGCTTCGAAATCTACAAGTTCTAAATTTAATTCAGTCAGTTTTCTACTTTCCCAAACAAAATTCAAACTCTCTCAACCAGGAATCCGAGATGTCCTCTTCTAATTCAGGATGGCGAGAAAGGTATCCCACACCTGATGCTGAAAGTTAGCCAGGAGAGGCTTCCTATGCTTGTCGTTTTCCAAGTCTGGCTGCGGCTCAGGCCCAGGTGGATCATTCCGGGCGAGAATCTTTGGATCGTCGAATCCAAAGTGAACTTAAGGAGGCTGAAGGCACCTCTTAGGCCAACCATGCCTACACCACGTGTCCGTTTTGCCACAGCACCTAGTGCTGCACCAGCTGCTCCAGTCGTTCAAGGCACAATTTCCATGAGAGCCATCATTGCAGCAAGCAACGCGCTCCGCCATCAAGAAAGGGCCCTGCAGGAAAATCGACTCATTTTTGAGGAGTTGGCTAACTCCTTTGTCGGAGCACCCATTCCTATCAACTTGGAGCTGCTGACCATGCTGGCTGAGCAAGGCAGGTGACAGAGCACCACCACATCATCACGGAAAAAGATAAACGTATTTATCTATTAGAAGCAGAAGTCGCTGAAGTTTAAGAAGAAAGGGACGACCTTGCCTCCAGATTCAATGCCCTGCTGACCAATGTCTCGTCAGCATCCCTGTGGACCAGCACTACTACATCATCCGAGGATCCAAGACCAAGGCACACAGCAGAGGCAAAGTTTTGTGGGTTCGACGACAATCGCCGCCACTCCACCAGGTCCCAAGACCTGGCACTTTCTAGCCCGAATAACGTCACCGCTTCTAGTCAAGGCCACCCAATTTCTGCCAGGGGAACCACAACTCGTGATGCAAGCAACCGAGAGGGCCAACACCGCTTTTCGCTCTCAAGGAAGGCACAAATATCTTAAGAACTCTGATTAAGGACATCTGAAATAGCATGCATTCGCATGTCCTGTGGTGATTCTCAATTTTCATTTATTTGCATCACTGTAAAATTTTGTTCATTTTCACTGTCGCACGAATTTTCAATTTCCCACCTACTCCCTCTCTTCCTCTCAGATTTTTGCAAACCTGCCTTTTGTAAAAATCTTGGGGAATTTGAAGATACAATGCCAAATTTCGTTGTCTCCAGAATTAAATTTAAATGCCAGTAGGTTTGCTTAAAGTCCGAACATCTTCCAGGATACCGTATTCCCGCGCAAACAACGACATGGCACTATAAAAAGAGGGAGAGCTACATGCCACTATACCCGGGGAATAGGGCATGGCCATTATATATAGGGGTA
>JAQGAO010005907.1:0-12979 GCA_034697705.1 Ommatoiulus sabulosus
GGCTTGGATTCCGAAAAGCAACTCCTTCAGGATCAAGTTTGCCCATGATTAATCTAACGTCATGCATTTTCACAGAATATCCCACATCTATACACTTGCGATACAGCCATCGATACCCATTTCGCAACCCGGTTTCTTTCAGTTGATCTTCAATGAACTTGGATACATCAATTAAATCTGAGTATGACTTTCTACGTGTCAGATTCAGCCTGCTCCAAATTCGTTGTACAGTTCTTTCACTAACGGATATTCCATGCTTTTCTGATAACCGCGCCACAATCTCCACTTGGGTTAAGCCAAGTTCAAAATACTTAACTACAAGTTGTTCCATGATAAAAAACAGTCATCAATATATCAATAAAATATTTAGGATACAAGTTTATGTTAATTGAAATATTCAATTGTTAAATTATGTGGCATGGAACATTTTTGATAACAATATATTCATAGCAGGGAGATTTTTTTTTAATGAATAAGGATATTTTATTCCCAGGAAGTCAATTCAACCATTAAAATATGTAAAATGGCTGATGCTATAAAGAGAAAAAAAAATTGAATTAATTTATATGTAATCCATGTACAAGTGGTAGGTGTGTGCAAAAATCTTAAACATAAGTAAATCACAAGGGAAACTTTTGGATGGTTTTCACAGTGAAAGGAGTGAATTAAGGATAAAATTCATTACAACATTTAGCACTATTACCTGGAACTAAAAATATAAAAACAATTAACTGAGCTCCTACATGACCATATACATTACTTTCATTTTCAATACTCATATTTTAGAATATGAATAACATCGAGCTGCGCGCCTTTATAAGTACACGCATTTATGCTTTAATTTTTCATTCACATGCATACCCTAATAGGACGTAGCTAAATTTGAGCATATTTAAATCCGTCATCGTTTATACTGTATGCAATAATGCAAATAATGTAATGTAGGTACAGTATATACACAGCATAATACTGTGGTATATCATAAACTGTCAATACTGGACATGCATGCATTAACATGTACTGTACATGTAGGCTTTATGGTGTAGCAGCTTGCTTACATTACTCTAGAAATACATAAATACACATCAATAATGTGATCATGATCATGCATAAAACTAACATACCTACGTTAGTTGGATTTAATATTAATTTAAAAAAGCAAACTCGATCTATTCGAACTGATGTAAATCAACCCCAAACCAAGCGCGCTGTGCCAAGCGTTTTGAGCACAGTGCTTTGAGGCTAGTCTACTACGTCACAGCTGTAGTCACTAGCCCGTAGCTGCACATACTGTGACGTAACTAGCCTCAAACGCACTCCAGATTCAGATTAGATTAGATTAAATTAGATTGGTTTACTCCTTTCAAATGGAGGGCACCAAAATGGGCCAATGGGAGCCCTTCTCTATACTTCCGTACCATGCTACTACTGTATAGGTAGCGCTGCATACAGGAAGTGGACTGTATGCATCTCGCGCGAGGATCTCGCGACAGTGCAATTTTGCCACTGTCTGGCAGTACTGCGCTGTCCGCTAGTTGCTTTGACGTATGGTCGTCTACATGAAAGTATACATATCCCTAACTTTTCTAAAAGGTTCTAGTCGCCTTCAGTCGCTTTCTTCGTAGGAACAAATATAAATGTTTAATCGTTTTGCTTCTGTACTGCACAGCGCAGTTGATTCGGTAAGTAATATGCTCGTAATTCTACTTTGTGGTTCAGAAAACTTATTCACCTTTTATATAGTTGGCGCCTCCTGTTTCCCTCAAAGATGACTTCGTATATCATTGGAAAGCGGTTACGAAATTTTTCGTCGACAAAAGATCGGGTTAGCAACATTTTTGTTTCATTTATTTAACATTTAGATGAACGAAGTTATGCATTTTCTCACAAGTGCATATGCACTAACGTTGAGAAATTGTTTTTTATTCTTCAGATAGCAAAGCACCAATAGAGTGCACGAATATTCCAGGGCATTTGGAGCAGATGCTAATGCTTTTGCTGATGGAAGAGGAACAGTCGGAAGCTGCGGGTAGTGTTGGTGCTTGTATGGAATATATGCTACACCACAGGCTCATGGACACTTTGCAAACTTTAGCTAGAGCAGACGTATGTATAATCCTCGAAAGTGTTGGCAATCCAATTTTATAGAGCAATTTATAAGTGTTATACTTGCCTTATTAATCAGATAACATCACAATGAATGTTAATGTCATACATGCTCATGTGCTGTGATGTGCGGGTCAGCAAATTCAGTAATATATAGTACATTCTTGTTTCATAAAAAATATGCTTCGATCTATTTGGAAGCCTGTAATGCACATTGAAATAAAACTTAATAGTGTTATATTTCTGAAATATATGTTAGGTGGTTCAAATAGTACTCATCATGTTTATGATATCCAATATTGAAAAATGTCGACCCTCATCAGAAGATTCGTGTGCTACTCATGTTACTTAAAGCCATCATTGTGCCTTTCAGTGCCCACCAGGAATGAAGCAGCATATATTATTGTTTGTTTGCAAATTAATCAGCAAAATAAGGCAGCCATTGCTTCCCCATGTTAGTGTCTATAGGCCTGTACAAGTAAGTTCAAACATTTCTTTATTAATGTGTTGCTACATCTTAGTAAATCTGAAACTTGTTAAGCTTTACTGCTTTGATGCAACAGTGGAATAATTTTCACGCTTGTTAAGCACTTTCACTTCCGAGTGACTTGATCGCTTTTAATCAATATTTTTCTTTCCAACTAGCATCTCATTAAGCTCTGTGGTGAAGTCAAGGCTGCCCCTACAGAAAATGAAGAAATTCAATTTTTATGTATAATCTGTGCCAAACTTAAGGAGGATCCATCCTTGGTTGATTTTTTCCTTGATGTAATTTCCTCCATGTCCATTTTTCACATATTATTATACAGTCCAGTTGCAAGCATCTTGACCTTATAAAATTGGTTTAAATTATTTTAAAGGTGCCTCGAAGGTCGAGCCTCTCTGACGTTAACCCATCATCATCCAGCATCGCTTCATCAGAGTTACTTGATTTCAGTCTGGTCAATTCCTTATTAACATTATGTGAAAGTCCTGTAAGTTTTTTTAATTTTTTATTTAATATATTTCTATCATTTGGTGTTTCCACAAAAAGTGTACTTCTTTTAGGACACCCATGTCTCAGTGAAAGCATGCGAAGGACTGATGCTTTGTAGTGGTCTTCCTGAGGAGTTTGCAGCGAGATGCTTGGCAGAAAATACAAAGTTCACTCAAGTGCTTGCTGAAAAATTATGTGCCCTTTATAACAACATTCCCAAGACTATAGAACCCGACTTGCTGGAACTAGTGGATGCAAAATGGGGGTATGGTATGCTTGAACACAAAGATTCTATAATGCAAATTTTATTTTTGACTGCATGCCAGTGCAGAAATTTAATGCGTTTTTCCGTTTTTCGTTTTGTCATGGTATGATCATCATAGTAGCTTTTATGAAAAAGTTTTGAATAATATTGATTTTGAAAATCAAGTCCCATACTGAAGCATCGCTTTTATCAGAGATTAATAGTGATGATCTTTATAAATCGGCAAAAAAGATAGTCTCATGCCTATCACATGATTGAAGTTTGCATTATAGTTTAAAACTTTCTTGATTTAGGCTAGATGCAGTAGTCAATGCTGAAGAGGTGGCTGCATTTCCGGGAAAACGGCAGGTGAAGACGTTTCTTTCGTGGTTGGATTACTGTGATCAGGTTGTACTGACTTCAAATCCAATTATCGGCAAGGCATTGTCCAGGGCCATCTATTGTTACTTTCTAAAAGGGATATTGGAACCTCAGTTCTGCCAGATGTTAGTAAATCTTATTGATAATGGTCGATTTTTGTTTGCACATGAACTTGTTTTGTTTTTGACAAACTTCGTTATTGCGTCAGTTCAGAGAACACGGCAATTGCCACGACTGCTTGGTTGATAAAGTGCCTCCGACATATCTCTTCAGAAATACTTTTATATGGTAAGCCATGTCACATGTTTTGATAATTAGCATTTGCATGTTATTAGAAATTTTATATGTGGGCATGGATAATTACGCATTACTGCCAATACGACATAAAATGTGAATTTCGAATACATTTATAAAGGATTATTTTCTTCAGCTCAGTAGATCTTGCTGTACTTTTTTTCAGACATTTTGAATCAGGGTGTGTTAGGAATATTTGCTTTGAGCATATTTGCCAGCCTGACTTACATTATTTCTTATTTTACTAGAGTTTGTATATTTTCTACTGGGTGAAAGCAGGGAGCCTGAAATTTATGGCGTGATTCCACATCCTATGAAGAAGCTGCTGCTGGACCGTTGCTGCCATGACAACGATGAGGTTAAACTAATTACGCTGAGGCTGTTCAAAACGCTTTTGGAGAATCCGGTGGAAGTCGGCCTGTATCAATTGGTTTTGGCCAATCTTGTTGATAGAGATTATTATGATAACACAACTACTGATTACCTGGGAAGTTGGAGCGATGAAGAAGACAATAGAATGCGTCAGGCCAATTATGGCAAGTCTAATAATTTTCACATTTACTTTGATCTTTCATTAGTAAGGTATCATAGATGCAAAACATGTACTCAAAAATTTGGAAACATTTGTAATGTTCTGGGAATTTATCTTTTAATACGATTTTTGTTTTGATGAGTTTATTGTAGTAATGATTAAGCGATGATGCAGCTTTGAGCTAAAGATACAATTATAGAATGAAGTGAAGCTGTTTCTTGATCATTTTATGCATTTTTCTGTAAAAGAAATAACCGTTTGAACATTCGCAAGATTGGTACAATCGTAAAGCCGTTGAAAATCATGATTATAATTTTGCAATGTTATTGTATATCTAGAATTGGATGTATCTCCTGGCTCTTCTCCTGTTAGTCGTACTATGGCTCCAAGCGGTATCGACAGAGTAATTAATTGGTATGCAAAATGTACTAGTCTTTTCGGCCATTTTATTATTGATTCTTGCACATATTTACTTATTTTGGCGTTTTCAGTTTCTTGCTACTTTTGCCTGACGAATTAAAATCATGTGAAAGTGAAGAAGAAATGGGATACGACAATTACCTCAGAGACGCTCACAAAGCTGTTATGGAGATCTCGATAAGGTTAGAAACTTGGCGAACTTTCTCTTTATAAGTGTAGACTTGGTTTCCGTACTTCATTTTAATTTCGTTTTAGGTGTGCTAGTTACAATTGGCCTAACGAAGCCATTTCAAGGGAGGAAATGCACAATTCTGACAGCTCCAGTTCGGAATCACAGGCAGAGGCAGACTACTCTTGTCCATTTTATGAAGGTTCTTTCCTTGCTATGCTGTTTGATAAAATCGAAGGCATGCTCAACCAGGTATGTTATAGTTTCATTATGAGAGCTTAGGCACTGACTATTTAAAACTTGTTTAAAACTAAGATTTTCCCCTACTGGGTTTGGGGCGAAAAATGAAATTGGGTTTTTTCTTGCAGTCTTATGATGTGAATTTGGAAATTACTTCAATAATGTCAAAACTAGCCCATATGCCACATCCTAACCTTCATGAATATCTGCTAAATCCGCTCATACCATTGGTTGATGGAAGCCGAACGTTGTTTAGCTGTTTGGAAAGAGTGGTTGGTGATATACAAATACGCATTCAGAAGATTCCTAATTTTAAGCGCAAGCTCTACTTGACGAGGAGAGTTTTATTAGGGGATTCGGCAGACTATAGCAGGTAAAACTCCAAGAACTATTTCTCGATTTGTCACATAAGTACAATCATTTGTGGTGCATTTTTTTTCTTAGTAGTTGGTGTAACTTTAGTTTTTTATGTTTTTGCAGTGTTGATGGTGGTAGTTTGCTCGAAGGCCTTATAGTGGTGGAAGAGTTTTGCAAGGAACTTGCTGCTATTGCATTTGTCAAATATCACGCAGCATCCTGATAAGTGGGTGATATCTAAGAAAGTTTATTGTACAGAAATCTAACACTCATAATATCCTAGTCATACTTTTAACTTCGGCTGGGTTGTTTTGCAGGTTTTCACTGCATTTTTTCGATGGGTGGGATGGTCAACATTTCATTGCTGTGTAAAATGGATTTTTAAAAGATGCATGTGTATATTATATATTGCAAAACTTTGGGAATTATTATCCCAGAAGTTGGCCATCCATTTCCGAAGTTTAGGAGGACTTTTAAATAAATGTTTATGCAATTGTAAAAGAAATATTTTCAATTGACAAGTGTTGAAGTGTCAAATTTCTTGCTTGCAATACATTCCAACGCAATTTTGCCTGGTGGACAAACCTATTTTTGCAAAAGATTTGAAGCTTCTACAGTATTAATGACTAGTACTTCATTTAATAAGAGATTTTGATTCACATCAAAACAAATTGTACGACAGCAATTGTAAATGAATTTGCATGCGATCTGTCCCTTTCCTTTGGGAAAGGGGCATATCTTTCTCTTATTTGACTATGACTAGAATAGAGATTAGAAAAGTCAGATTTAAGAAAGTTTGGATTTTAGGGTAGAATCTTGTAATTTGATTAATCTGCAAATAGTGCATGTGGCGCTCCTGGTAACATCTGATAGATTGGTTGAGCGGCGTATCTTGCAGTCCTTGAGCAGCCATCTAAACCCCCTTGTCTTCATATAACCCATGCTTCAAATTACAAATGTCGCTTATGATGTTCACGCTTTTGTGTCATTTAGGCTGATTGGTTCATCTTTTTCAATGATGCGGTTTACGTTTTTTCCAATTAGTTCATCGAGTCGCTCAGGCGCCAAACCCTTAGGCCGAGAAACTTTCACACATATCAAATCTTCGGTAATTGTCTGACCCTCCAAAATCTGTTGAAATGCAACTATGGATTTACCAAGCTGCAACACAAAAATCATACATTTTGTGGTAATTATAAGAATGAAAAGTTAACGTGTTGAAAATATTACAAAAATAGGATTTACTGCCCCAAGACTCTTCCACAAAGCATTGGTTATTCGAATGTGAATGCATGTTATAATTAATTGTTGGAATGCGGGGAAGTTCATGAGCTAATTTATTTTAAGCCATAATTAACTCTGTGAAAGGCTAGCGTAGTTATTCCAGCAGGGTTCCGGTGTAGTGCTAGTTTGCCCCTTTATGATGCCCCCACTATTTGAGAGAGATCATTCATTCTGATTGCCAGTTGCAAACGATAATGGTGAATGAATTCGTTCGTCTTTTAAAAATCACGATGACATAGATAGGGTTACCTCATACGAAGGGTAAACTCGCCTGACGGTGGAGCAGCGCTGGTAAAACAACGCTAGCCATTCATCTTCACCATCTTCGAAAAGTATTAGAATTTCTTGAAAACTCAGGTTTCTAGGATGCTGAATTCCAGGCTTATTAAGAGATGATACTTTCAGTAACTATTTAACTGACCTTTTCCCAGCAAGGGAGTTCGCATTGAAGGAATTGCTTTTCCGGGTTGCCCATTGCCAGTTCTACGGTTCGTATGGCATTTATCAAATGTCTTAATTCATCAGGTTCCAATGAGGCAGCATGATCAGTGCCTTTCAATGTTTTGTCCAAAGTAAAATGTCGCTCAAGGACCTGGATTATAACAAAATCTCTGAAGTAAAATAACAAAAAATACTAGCTTTTAAATGAAATAAAACACGTGATAGGTTACTTTAGCTCCTAATGCCACTGCTGCGATTGATATGCTCGTACCAATTTCATGACCGGAATATCCAATCGGAATGTCTGGGAATTCTCTTTGAAAATCCTACAAAAATGAACAAGCCCCTATTTCATTTTTTTTGTTTTTTTTGGTTTATAAATGAAATAAGGTTTTTAATTTAATGCTCGTAAATATGTATGCACCTGAATAACCCTCAAGTTTACATCTTGTGGATTCGTGGGATAAGCACTGGTGCATTGGAGGAAGCAAAATTTCTTGTTAATCGGTCGTATTAATTTATACACCTTTCTCATCGTCTGCATTGATTGCATTCCTGTAAAATTAATACTAGGTGTTTTTATCATAACTAAATTTTTTATAACCATCCCAACTTAGTGCAGTTTAAAATATTAAGTTACCTGATGACACGATCAATGGCCTTCCTTTATTTGCGGCATTTGCTAAAAGTGGAAAGTTATTGGTATCTCCAGAGCCAATCTTCAGAAATGGCACGCCAATACGGTCAAGGAAGTTGATTGATGACTGGAAAAGTATTATTGAAAACGTAAATTATGAGTACAATTTAAAGGTTTTGCTTACATAAGGATGAATTAGTGCATCATGGAAGCTACTTGCAAAGATCACTTACATTGTCCATACCAGACGCACTAAAAGCAATTCCAATGCTGTTGGCATATTCCTGCAGCTCATGATAATTTTTTTCACTAAGTTCCAGGTGCTTTTTGTGTTCCCCGTAAGTCAATCCCCATGAATGTGGGCTTTCATAAGGCTGCCACAACACTGACTTGGTAAATTTTTCATTCAAATCGCTTTTCTGGAATTTTACTGCATCAGCACCGCAAGCCTATCCAAATTAATAAAATAATAAGAAAAAATTAGTTGTTGATGATAGATGGAAATGGATATGGACTAATCTTATTATGATGCATCCATAACAATTTACTTTAGCTTGTTTAATTAATTCAATGGCAATTTGCATATCTCCTTGATGATTCTGGCCAATTTCTGCTATAACAAAGCACGGATTGTTGCCACCAATAAGACGACCAGGAATCAATTCAAATTCGGCAGCCATCTGAATAAAACAATTAAATGGTCATTTTTTCTAAACCCAAATCCTTGACAAATCGCCATCATAGTTACATGCTTATATCTTCATTTAATTATAAACTATTTCAGGAACTAACAAGTGTTTCATGATATTTGGTTGATTATAAGAAAATGGATGCATATATTGCAATGCATTTAGCTGTTAATTTGCACGTTAACAATTCCCTTTCTTATTTATAAAGCCAATGAATGCCCAACAATCAGAGTAAATCAGCTCGGTTTTTTCTCAAGTGGTCTGACGTTTAGAAGTAAATAAAAAAATTGCATGCATTTAACAATTTGGCTAATGGACCTAACCAATATTTCGAGTACCTTGGTATTCTTTGAAAGTATGATATATTTTTCAAATTTTCAAGATTTTACAAACTTCGATTCCGTTGAAAAAAAACTAGTGCATTGCTAGTATCATATATAAAATCTTGCTATAGAGACAGCTAGATATACATGTATGCAGTAATATCAGCAGGATTGGTGTTTACATGATGTACATGCATATTGTCAATGAAATTGGTGTAAGCAGGGGAAAAAAATGTAGCCTGACAAATAATCTACGTTTCTATCCATTACTTTCTGGTCTTTTCATAAAAAGGCCAGCAACTTTCATGTTTGAAATAGTCATCGAAATCCATCATTTTTGGTGATTGCTGTCATATATATAATAACCTATAACGTCATACACACGGACGGAATTTCTTTACAATTTGAATTTTTAAAAGTAAAGCAAACAACGAAACTAAATCATCTCTCCAAAATTACTGATTTTCTATGATAGAATGTCATCACGTGTATGTTGGTGTCATGTTCATTGTTTTTCAATTTATAAGCGATGATGTGAATCATTTCGGAATACTGTATTTTCGATATTGAAAACATGAAAACAATGGGAATAAAACCGTATAATCCATGGAGTCCATTTAGCAAATTGGACTTAACGAACTGTGGCGCTTTGCTTTATGACTTCGCCCAGCGTGTTTCAGGGGCCAAAACATTACACCGTTGAAGCCTTGTGCTACGAAAAGTAATCACATGCACCTTATTCGTCATAACTAGTCGCTAATACGTCGCAAATCATAGCATCATGCTCAAACTCGGACAGATAGATGAAGTGACCATACCTTGATAAAATTTCGTAATATCGGCCTCAACGCGTACAAGGTTCAAGCGCCGTTGAAAGTAATAGCGCGCTCGCCGCGCTATTTGACGTCCGTTGACTAGAGCGTCTCGAGCCTGGATCACACCATCTATTCATTTCGCGGCATTGACGTTTTGTTTACAGACACAGTATACTGTGTTACAGATTTCGATTGATCCTCCAGTAGCTGACATGTAAGTATTTACTCCGTCAAATTTGGCTTACTTGGGTAACTTGGTAGCTTGTTTGAGGCAGTGCTTAAGTGTTGTTACTAACGAAGGCAATAACTTTAAGTTCGCGCTGATACGTCGACACTATATGCATCACTTTGAAAAATGCTTGATGATCGATGATTGATAAAGATCGGGATTCGTCGATTTCCCGCTTCCGCCATGAAAATTCAAATCTATTTGGATCTAGCATATACACTGTAGCTAGCAACGGATGAAACGTAGAATGCGGCCTGAACCGATATACCAAACCTGCACAGGAGGCAGAAGCGTCTTCTAGACTCCTTTAGTAAATCGGTTCCTTCTAGCGGATGTCCATGCAGGAACCCTCCGTTGAAAAGATCGGATCATCAGAGTAAACTAGATTCTATGCTAGAGGTATTATCACAGTATACGTGTTATGCTATAGAACATCGATCAACTATCAACATTTGGGGAAGATCCAAATGTTTCTGGTATTTCAAAAAATCACGCCCGCATTCGCAACTGAATTAACCAACTGAAACATGCTTGGTAAAATACTGCTGGTCGATGTAGATAGTTACGGGTGATCAAGTAATATAAGAATGGATTCAGATAGTGGTAAATGCCGGCGTCAATGGGTGGTTTACGTGCTTACCTCTGGGGTATACGATCCCTGATCGAGGTCGGTGAGAATTTTGAGGATATGCAAAATTATCTAAGTGGTGGATCTTTGGGATGAGAGTTTCGACCGAGATCCCGTGTAGATTTTGTTTGATCTCTGCACGTTAAAAGACCTACTTGGGGGTGGATGACCCCCTTCATAGGCAAAATTCCCAGATTCGTGATGCTGGCATATAAGCCAACGTTAAAAATCCATAAACAAACAAACCAGATAGTGGTAAATTGAAGAGTTCATTCCTGGTTTATATTAGTGTCGACCATTTATGGTAGGCCTACTTGGCAAAATCCACTGGCCCACTGAACAGATAAAATGCACGGTACTGTTGAAGATTGTCCCATAATTTTATGAATTAAAAATTCCATGCCATTCGATCAAATTATGCTGCAGTTGTTAAATCGATCATGTCTTGTAATAGGTGATTTTTGAAATTTAAAATGGCTGCAAAATTGTTGGATTCCGACAGTTCTGACGAGGAGTTGATTTTACAACTACTACAAGCCCCTTCGTATGAACCTCAGGTTCTTTATGATAGAAGAGGACATCCGTTTGATGACCCAATGCTAGATGAAAGTAAATTCAAGGCTAGATATCGCTTGGGAAGACCAACTGTTCAGCTGTTGCTCTCAAAGGTAATATTTTTCCTTATTTGAATCTTTGATTAGCTTTAGTGCATTGACCTGTGCTTGAATCAAAATGACTTCAAAGCTAAGCATTATAAAGGAGCTCCTGATTGTTATTATAACAAACTGCAGTTTTTGTAAATCCAGAAAGTTTGCATCCGTGCACTTTCTTTCTATAATTGATGCACATGCAATTTCACCTGATGTTTTGAGTTTTTTGTATTTTATTTTATTACGTTTTCAAAAATATTATTTAATTATTTCCTCTATTCTGTGGACTCTATTTATTGCATAATAGAAACACAACTACTGCATTTTAAAACGACTTATATATACTTTTTTTTTTTCAGATTAAAAGAAAGCTCGAATATCTTTCCAAAAGAAATCACAGCGTCACTCCCATGAACCAGCTGTTGTTGGCATTACGTTTTTATGCAACTGGAACTTTCCAGATGGTTACTAAGGATGAATTCGGAGTAGATAGATCGACTGTTTCACGAGCTACGCACAAAGTTTCTGAGGCTATCGCTGCCTTGTCCAACGAATACATCCACTTTCCAACATCCGAACAAGCTGTGAATAAAACAAAGCAAGAGTTTTTTACTCTGTCACGAATTCCTGGAGTGCTAGGTTGCATCGACTGCACTCATGTCCCGATAGCTTCTCCAGGAGGTGACGATGCTGAAACGTTTAGAAACAAAAACGATTATTTCAGTCTGAATGTTCAGCTCGTTTGTAATGCCCACTCATTCGTCACGAACATTGTCGCACGGTGGCCAGGTTCCGTGGACGACACCACAGTTTTTGATTTTTCAGGACTGTGTGCCACCATGGAGAAACATTCCGGTCAAGACGGATTCCTGATTGGTGATGGGGGCTATCCGTGCAGACCATATCTTTTAACTCCTTTAGCAAATCCACAGACAAATTCTGAAGTTATGTACAATGCAGCCCATGCAACTACAAGATGTTGTATTGATAAGTGCATAGATGATATCAAAAAGCGATTTCCAGCTTTAAAGTTAGGTTTACGATTGAAGTTAAAAAATGTTCCGGCGCTCATCGTTGCTACAGTTGTGTTACATAACATTGCCTTAGCTGCTGGTGAAGGCGATCCACCCGAAGATACCGAGCTGATCGAGTTTTTAGAACACTCAAAAAGTCTTGGCCGTCAAGTAGATTTCCCCCCAGTTGATGAGCTTCTCCCTCCCAATCAGCAAACTGCACCGGAAGCAATGTGGCAGAGAGCTGCTATTATTCAGCTATTTTAATAAATTGTTGTGATTATTCTGTGTATCCACCACTTGTCAAGTAAACTATTATCAAAGTGGTACCGTAAATACGGAATTAAGCGCCGGGGCGCTTATTTGCAAATTTCGGGGAACCCCCCCCCCCGGCGATTAATAAAGGTAGGCGGGTATTGCGGGTCCGGCGCTTGTTTAAAATTCTAATATCGGTACCAGGTAAAAGGAGCATACCGTAAAGGGTAATACTTACCTCCTCTGTGGATATTGGGTTAGAGGAGAGGATTAGCACGTCGTCGCCGAAGATGATT
>JAQGAO010005908.1:0-12979 GCA_034697705.1 Ommatoiulus sabulosus
GATGACTTCTAAGATTATTGCTATTGTCTTGTTTTTTACATAGGAGGGGGGAGCTAGAGAATGTTAGATCATTGCAGTATTTAAAGCAGCTGCGGAGGTCAATTTTAATTCTTCTGGTTTCTAGACTGTCTGAGTTTAATTTACTTAGTCGTTCCCTGTATGGCAGATTTGAAAGACCTGGTAAGCTTTTGGTAAATGTGCATGGCTACACTTTTGACCAATCTGTGTGCCACTCTGTGTCTTAAAAATCTGCTTTCAGATTTCCAAAAAATGATGTTACAAACATTCTTGAAAGCTTATAAGCGCTTCTTGTAAGCTCAGCCTGGCCCGGCCAAGCTTTCTTTGTGTGCGCCCTCATTTAAAAAGCATGCCGCATTCTTATCCCGCTTGGTGGCGCGAGTGTACGCCGAGTGCTAAGCGCCTGCAATAAGAATTCTTTATTCTCGCACCCTAACAGAGCAAGCCATCTCAAGAAGCATCCGAGGCATAATTGAATGTTTCCAGAAACAACTAGAAACCAATTAGCAACATAAAATTCTTCTGTTTTCTCCAATGTGGATCAAACATAAGAGGAATTGTTTTTGCAAATTGCCGCCAGTTGATTTACATAAATTGTTTACATAACTTTGTTTCAAGAAACAACTAGCAACCAATTAGCAATAGAAAGTTTCTCTACAGGTTTGTTTCCTCCACCTATAGTCCACACTGGAGGAAACAGGAACTTTCTGTTGCTAACAGTGCAGTGTTCCCCCAGAAATTTCATTTTCAACTTCCCTGACTCTTCCAGGTTTTAAAAAAGTTTCCCTGACAAAATAACAATGTCAAAAATTGACATATTTTGCATAATCTAAACAAGAATTTTTTTTTTGATAAAGTTATTATAAAGACAATTTTGAAAATTAACATTGAGCAATTTCAAAAAATTTGCATTAACAAATTTTGAAAATTTGACAATCATGCATGTATTCGGAAAATTTTGCAAATTTGTACTCTTCTCGGACATTTCTACTCGGAAAATGGGCCCTGTAGATGCATTGATTTTGGATCGCAACAACATGACTACGTTGAATTTTCCTTAATTTTTTGAAATTACGCCATTCCTGTCTAACTTTTTCAAAATAAGCCATTCCTCCCTGACTTTTTCAAAATAAGCCATTCTTCTCTGACTTTTCCTGGTTTTTCAGGTTTACCAGGTCTGGGGGTACCCTGAATGGGTTCCAGTTGTTTCTCGAAACAAAATTATGCAAACAATATTGGTAACAATTTATGCAAACAATATTATAGCAAATATGTACATAAAAATATTGTATTTTGCTGGCATGGTCGTAGTTTTAAGGTTCGTTGCTGCAAATGAGGAACCAGACTAAGTAAATTCGAGCAATAATTTGCCCATGCACAATTGGGTCTGAAAATTGTAAAATTCGTATTTATCGCCGGAAAACGTTTACGGCGTTCTCAACGTGGTTGCCACGCACGATTATATAGCGTATTTACAGCTGTCAGAGCAACTTGGAAGCCCATTTGCATCGCGTTTTTCTCGACCGAAACTTGGAATCTGGGCTCAACTTCCTCAATTAGGCAATTTTTGACACGCAACGGTGTTTATCCAACCCAGATTCGCACAAGAACTCCCTGGGCAACGTGCTTAGGTCGCAGAAATTGGCATTTGAAGAAGACTTGTATGCCATGGCAACCACAATGAAATCCCACGAATAATACGCTTATACAACTTTAGGACACTAGAGGGCGCAGCAGGACAATGGGCTGCATTTGTGCCGAAGCAAGATGCCACTCAAATCTTGTCAAAAGTTTTGGCCGGATCCTCTCCCCAAACTTTTTTTCCCATTTTTTTTCTTACACCAAAAACCAGACGCCATGTGCGGAGTGTGCCATCATTTGTGCTGAATTGTCGAACGTAAACAAATGCTGGTTTTTGGCACAAATTGTTCTCAAAAAACACACAAAGGCGGTGTCGATTTCCGTCTGACATCAGATACAATGCTGTCAGATGCTACAGATTTGCCCTGGCATTTGGTCTAAACAACAATACTTGTAACAACGATTTTTTTTCGTATTTTAATGTTGATTTAAATTTGTGACATCGATCGACTCTCACTATAAAGAAGCGGAAACAAATTGAAAAGAATTTTTTTTTTAGAAATTCCGTCACACACGAAGAAAGATATACATTATCTGGAAATAAATGGAGATAAATTACTGAAAGTCATTATTTCACCAGAAACAATTTCCTGTTGCTGCACACACGGAGCGATACTTTCAGAGTATATCCTTGCAGCATATGACAGCACTGTTTCAAAGGGAAGCGTGGGTAAACTAACTTGACAGCACTGATTGGCTATCCGACAGAAAGCAACTTTTGCGCATGCTGAAACATATGACGTCAGTTTCTTTTCGTAAATAAATTGCTCAGAACAGGATCGTTTTCAATTCTGGAAATATATCTGGAAACTTATTTGCGAAAGAATTTCATTTTCAACACAACGAGAAAAATATCGAGCAATAATATATCTGGAAACAAGTTTCGGAATATAATTTGCCTCGTAGACGGCCATTACCTAATATTTTACATAAACTGTTGCCAACATGTTTCCAGAAACAAATGGAAACTAATTAGCAACAAAGTTAATCTGCATTACGTTTCCAGCTTCCACCATGCAGTATAGCGTAGGTGCATAGTGGAACCTTCTGTACTGGAAACCCTGAAATATATTTTTTAAAAATTGGTCTGGAAAGTTGTTTATGAAAACAAACTATATGTGTAATCTACAGTACTGGCAGCAATTAGTAACAAAAAGTTTGTTTCTTCAAGCAGTGTGAAAACAGCTTCCTTTTTTCTCTAATGAAAACATATGCTTATAACATACGTCGCATACCCGCTTCAAAAGTGACACAACTAAAAAAAACTTTCAATTTCCGGTTTAAGACGGTACTGCAATTCCAGGGTTCACTTCAGAAATAAGAAAATTCATCGAAAATATTTCATTTTCTAACAAACTCTTCCCATAAAGAATGGACAGCTGGTGGACCCTCATAAGATGTTTGCATCAATATGTTACAGAACTCGTTTCGGGGCATGTTTATCGAACCCGGGTCCAAACAAGGGGACAAAAAAAACCACAAGACGCGTGTAGAAAGAGTGCTTCAGGGGGACAGGTGGACCATGCGTCTTGCGTCCCAGCTGCTTCGAAAAACGCGGGTGTTCCAAAAGATGGCGCCCCCTTCGGGGCCACGTGGCGCGTGTGCCACGATGAATGGGGACGCCCGGCTGTCTTGCCAAATTCGGCAACAATGAGCACGAGCCCATGGGCGACTCAAGAAGTGATAGAGCTGTCCTTCAAAAACAATGCTTGAATGAGTGGACGCCGTCCATCTGCCATTTGTTTTCTTTTTTCCGATCAACATCTGCCTTCCTGAAATTCAAGACGTCTACCCTGGTCGAGATAATGTACGCTCGACCCTTCAAGGTGATTCGCAGATCTCGCAAAAATGCAATTTTAGCCATAGATTTAAATTTCCAGGGCTCCCCCAGAAATATCATATTCTGGGGAAGACCGAGACAATGTCAAAATTCAATACATTGGAGAAAGTAATAACGATAATGTTTTTAAAAAAATTCTAAATTAATACATTTGAACATTATACCTGTACATTAAAATTAGCATAGGAACATTGTGAATATTTCACAAAGTTAGCATAAGAATTTTTTGAAAAAAAATTTTGTCTTCAGAAAATGTTGAAAGTTTGGCAAATTTGTACTCGGAAAAGATTGGCTGGCAGTTATGCAATGTCCTCGAAAACAGTTGAAAATTGTGCAAAGGTGTTCTTGGAAAAAGTTGGATATCTTGAAAATTTGTATTACGAAAAGTTTGAACATTTTGAAAATTTGTGCTCGGAAAACGTGGGAAATGATGTAAATCTGTCCTCAGAAAACGTTGAAAATTTTGCAAATATGTCCTCGGAACTGATGAAATCTCTGCAAACCTGCATGTCCACGGAAACAGTTTAAAATTTAACAAATTTGCTCTCGAAAACTGTTGAAAATTTTGCAATTTTTTTTTTTTGAAAAGTTAAAAAAAACGTATGCCAATGAGCCTTGAGAGAATAACGGAGAAGCATTCATTTTATATTTTGACAACATCAACTCTTTGAATTTTCCTGACTTTTTCAGATATTTTCAAGTTTCCTGGATTTTCCAGGTACTCCAGGTCTGGGAGAACCCTGTAAAAATTTCCAATAACAATTTTAGCCTATACAAGGCGAAGTTGTGAAAATTGAGGCATTTCCCAACTTGTCAATTTTAACTTCGTTAATATGTTAATATGTGCATGACAAATGCTCATTTCCTGAGAGCATATGCCATGGAAAATGGATGACACGAATGTAAATTGAGGAATATTATTTTCAATTAAGAATTATTGATTTCAGTTGTTGCTTTCAAAAATTTTAACATTGCATCAACTATCGCTTTGATGTTGCCGAACTTATAATTGTAAATTTCATCATTTTAAGAAATGTTGCCAACATCGTGTCCTAGATGCACAGATCAAGGAGGCCAAACAATAATTCCAGAAGATCGAACACTACATAAAGTGAGTTGATTTTTGACATGCATTATATTCACCAATATATTTCTGCGTGTATTTTGACTCCTCGCAGTGCAAAAGTAACACAAAAGCGTGCAATGTCCATGATTGTAAATTAGGTAGCAGATTATAATCTGTTTGTTAATAAAAAGCAAAGTTTTAATGAACAATAAACAGCATCATTACTCTTGAATGTAAACCTTCACAAGTCTTGAATGCAATTTTTTCGCCTCATGCATATTGAAGCTTTTTTATTTCATTTTAATTTAGAAGTATATTGTTATAAATGTGAGCATTGCACTTTGTGCATATTATTATTTCTGCAAATACACGTAAATAAGTTATTCAAACTGGTTATTTTAATCTAGTACACGTATACACTACTAATGACTCTACTGTCTTAAGTAGGCCTACATACTGTACATGTACGGCCCACAGTTGATATATTCCACTTAAGACTTTCAAAAGAGTGCTAAACAGCAGTTTAAGATAATTATAATAATAGGTGATATTTCAGAAAAAAAAACATCTTTTTCCTAAAGAAAGTAATATACGTTATACATGTAGCTGTTTCCATGCCATCAAACACCATGCAGCTGCGCATGCGTTGGTAAAAGGACTTCATACGTTTGCGATTCTGAGGAAATGGAACGTGCCAGGGTTCCCCCAGAAATTTCATATTCAACTTCCCTGACTTTTCCAAATTTTTAAACAAATTCCTCTGACCAATGACAATGCCAAAATTAGCATACGTCAATGTTATTCAATATTTTGCAAAAAATTGCTGATGACAGCTAGAATTCTTTTCCCAAATAACAAAGAAATAATTTTAAAATTTTACTAAATTAGCATGAAAATATTTTTACTTTTTTTTTCAAAATTAGCATGAAAAAAGGTTGACAAATTTCGAGAAATGTAGAAAGTTTTGCAAATGTGTACTCGGAAAATGTAGGAAACTGTGCAAGTTTCTCTGAAATTGGTGAACATTTTTCAAATTTCAAGTCTGAAAACGTGTGAAATTTTGAAGTTCGTCCTCTGAAATTGGTAATGTAATTTTTTTTTCGTTTTCCTCGGAAGCCGGTGAAAATTTTAACAAATTTGTACTCGGAAAACGTGTGAAATTTTGCAAGTTTGACCTCTGAAATTGGTGAAAATATATATAGTTTTCAAATTTGTACTGGGGACATTTTAAAAAAGTTTTCAAATTGGCCCTGAGCTATAACCACATGAAAACATTAATTTTGGAATGTGACAACATTAATACGTTAAATTTCCCCGACTTTTTCACAATAATTCATTCTTCCCTTACTTTTCCAAACATTTTCAAGTTTCCAGACTTTTTCAAGTTTGTAGATTTTTCCAGCTAGGTTTTCCAGGTCTGGGGGTACCCTGAATTGCTTATTAGCACACAGGAAAGCGAATAACTGACCGCTTTCAGAAATTCAACGTTTGTTGCGAATAATTAAATCGAGGCTTTCGTTAATTGTCCTTGCGGAAAAGCTTTCTGTTGGTCAAACCCAGAAGCGAGGTTTATTTTTCAAAATTTGTGTCATTCGAGAACGTATTTTTTGCGCCCCCTACGCACTTTCCATCCAAAACGTAACCGTGTGAATGCCCGAGTTTTTCCATCGTCTCCATCAATCAACGAAACCTGAATATGAAAACTAGTGTTGTTTTTTTTTTATAAAAAAAAACTTTCTTTGATGAAATATGGTAGTACCTAATGACCTCGTGTTGTGGTAGTGAGAATTTTGTAAAATTGGGGTGGCCAGAAATATATCGTACAATTCCATTTTCGGACATTACTGGCGGCATCAGACCGATTCAATGAACGTGAGAAAGTCAAGTATAAGAAACTGCTTAGGAAAGTCTGTGGGGTTGGTAGGAATTTCTCCAGTTTTGCAGATACAACACGCCATATAGCAACTCCTTGAGGAAAAAGTGTCAATTCCCAAAAAAAGGACGTCTTTATGACCTAAAAAATTACGTCAATTTCCAAAAAAGGGCGTCTTAATTGTGAGAAAAAAAAAAGACGTCGTTTTCTCTAAAAATGACGTCAAAGGAGATACATTTTGACGTCCTTTTTCGGCCATTTTTTAAAAAAATAAAGTTAAATTTCCTAAAAAAAAAAAAAAAAGACGTCTTTTACGACCAAAAAATGAAGACTACGACCAACAAATGACGCCCTTTTGACCAAAAATGACGTCGTTTTTTGGGGTCTTAAAATCCTTAACTGCCGTCATTTTTTGGTCACATGGGAAACGTGTAATATGCACACTTTGCAAACATTCCAATACACTGAGAACGACATACAAAAAGCTGACAATTTTACCAAAAAAACAAACAGATAATTTGTCATACTTTGAACGTTACCAAATTTACAAAAACTATATATTTGTTTAAAAGAATAATAATTTTCTCATTATGCTACTCAGGGGTCCTCAATTTTGCAGACAGCAACTCCTAGAATAAGCAACTTGAACTGCATACGAAGTATAGGTTGAAACATTTCAATATACACCGAGACCGACAAAACTGAAATTTTAAAATTTTTACCAAAAAAAAAAAAAATAAAAAAAAAGACAATATTTCAGACGATAAACGTTACCATATTTCCAAAAACGACGCATTTTTTTGTAAAAAAAACTTATTTTCTCACCAGGATACCTTGTTTTGTCAAGTTTAAAAAAGGACCCCGGATAATCGAAAGTGAACTTGCCCACTCATACTCGATACCTCAAGTAGTTTCCGAAACATGACATTGGTGGCGATCGAGCTCACCAATTTACCATGTCGTCACCCCTTGGTAACCTAGTTCGGGGTCGCACCGTGCGTAACAAAAAGGGATAGAATTATTCGGGACACGTGTGGCAACCATGGTAATGCCAATATGGTTTGTTTGTAAACAAAACGCTGATTAAGGAAGCTGGGCGGAAGCCAAAAAAACACGGGGAGTCAAGAAACGGCTGCTGCGGAAGTGCTTTTGCCACCGCATTGTTCGGCTACCCGCTGCGCAACGGCGCTTCCGTTTCCAGAACGGACAGGAAGGCGATTGACACACAGCCCCAGTTTCGGCTCTGGGTCGCCGGGATTCGTGCCCTGGCCTACGGCAAAAAAAAGCTTATTACCTAATCTCGTGCGGAGGTAAAACCTTCGAAAGAGATGCATCGCACCCCCGCATCAGAAGTGACACAACTCAAAAAATTTCAAATTCTGGTTTAAGGCGGTATTACGTCAAGCGATTGATGGGCAAGAAAATTAATTGTCAACTTCCATGGCTTTTTCGGGGTTTTAAACAAATTTCCCTGATCAATGACAATGTCAAAATAGACATATGCCAATGTTATCCACAATTTCGCAAAATCGACACAGGACAATATTCAGTATTTTTCAAAATTTCCTAATGACAATTTTGAAAAAAAAAATGGACGAAATTAGCATGAAATTTTTCTTAGAAAATTCCGCAAATTTTTATTCGGAAAATGTAGCACATTTTGAAAATTTATACTCTAAAATTTTTAGGTTGAGAATTTTGCCAATTTGCCCCTGGAATTTGTTGTCAATTTTGAAAATTTCTCCTCGGAAACTGTTGGCAATTTTGAAAATTTGTCCTCGGAAACTGTTGGCAATTTTGAAAATTTGTCCTCGGATACTGTTGACAATTTTGCAAATTTGTACTGGAATGTTTTTTAAATTTTGTAAATATGCCTCGATACGTTACCCACGTGGAAACATTAATTTTGGTTGGTGACAGCATTAATACGTTGAATTTCCCTGACTTTTCCGGACATTTCCAAGTTCCTTGACTTTTCTAGGTTGTCCATGTCTGGCGAACCCTGCATATATTCCACTATATGACAATAATGACTTTTTATATTATACCGTGTGCATTCAAAATTTGATTGAGTTGGGTCACTTTTGAAGCTGGAGTATAATTGTCGGAAAAAAATCCAATTTCGTTCCCATCTAGAAAACTTAACAAATATAATAACTTTTATAAAAAAAAAAATAATGGAAAAAAATTGTGAAAAGGTTGCATAAATAGAACGAAATTTTTCTATGTTTACTTATTTTTTTTAGAATATATGTAAAGAAAAATGGACAGATGGAATAATTTATTTTTAAAACAATTAAAAATGGGGGAAAAATCGATGTCGTTCCTAAATGGAACAATATCGAATTTGTTTTTGTCGATTTCTATGAAATGAACTTTTACCTCATTTTTTCTATTTTGTACTACTTTCTTTTATATTTTAGTTAATTAAATATCTATTTTTCTAAAAAAAAAAAAAAAAAAGAAAAAAGAAAAAAAAGTAAAAATGTAAAAAAGAGAAGATCCATTTCATAGACCTCGATATGCCATGACATGGAACGAAACCGCACTATAAAAAATGAATTCTGGAAGAAATGGAATTGATATGAAAGTGAAATACAGTACATTTATGTAGTCGAAAAATAAGCGAAACATTCTGATTATTTTCTTCATTTTTCCGGTTGTTAAATTATTGATTTGTCTTAAACGAACTATTGCCGGCGGTTTAACCGATGGATTCAGAGAGATTTCCCCAGAAATTTCATACTCAACTTCCCAGACTTTTCTAGGTTTTTAAACAAATTTCCCTGACTAACGACAAAATTAATGCTACTGTTATCCACGATTTTGCAAAATTAGCATGAAACGTTTTGGAAAATTTTGCATATTAATTTGTATTCGGAAAATGTTGAAATGTTTGCAAAATTGTACTCTAAAGAGGCTGTACATTTTGAAAATTTGTACTCTGAAAAGGTTGAGAATTTTGTAAATTTGTCCTTAGAATCTGTGAAAAGTTTTGAAAATATTTTACGAATCTATACTCAAAAAAAATTGAAAATTTACACATTTGTGCTCGGAAAAGGTGGAAAATTTGCAAATTAGTGCTCGGAAACTGTTGAAAATTTTGCAAATTTGTACTGAATTTTTTTTAAAGTTTGCAAATGGGTCCCGAGATAACCACGTGGCAGCATTCATTTTGGATTGTGACAACATTAATACGTTGGATGTCACTGACTTTTTAAAAATAATTCATTCTTCCAAGACTTTGTCCGAGATTTTGAAGTTCCCTAACTTTTTCGGAAATTTTAAAGTTCCCTGAGTTTTCCAGATTTTCCAAGTTTTCCAGGTCTGGAGAAACCCTGAGGATTCGTCTATCATGTTCTATGACAAAGTGCATTTGTGGTGAAACTTCCGATTGCGCCCAGTTTTAGGAATGACTTCATTGTTGACCATGGCGCTGCGCCCCAGGCGGTGCTGGGTCAAACAAGTGCCCCCAAACCACTTTCGGTTGGAGAAACTTACCTAGTTGTCCAAATGATAACGGTGAAAGTTTAATGGCGATCGAATAACGGGGCAGGATGGATGGGGGTCACGCAGGGTGAGGCACAGGACTGGTCAAACCTCTTGGGTCATAAATCTGACCAACTTCTAAAAGGGGTATAGAAGTGCCAGCACGCCTCTTGAACTTTTTTACCATTTTATTTTGTCTGCATGCCCACGGCCATCGGCTTCGCCGAGTGATTATTGGTTTTTGTGCGCCTTTTATGGGCAGCCTAGGGATGTCACGTGACGTCACGATATCAACATCCCTGCATCCGGAAGTTTCCTCTCAGATTTATTGCAATATTAACCTATCCCGAATTGAATTTTCGATGAATAAGAATTTTATTGGCACCAAACCAAATCTCCAAACTTTGTAATCCAATCCTCAGCATTTTAGGATGTTCTTAAGGTCAGTGAAATCCTCGAAAACTTGGAAACTCACTCTTCAAGTAACGGAATCCAAAGGAAATTAGTGGATCCTACATATTCGGTGTTAGTGACAGGAAAGAGCCTCATTTCAAGGAATTTCCAAATCATTCCAATCCTTAACATTTTAAGTTGTTCTTAAAGTCAGAGGAATCCTCGAAAATTCGAAAAAATACTCTTGTAAGTGACAGAAAAGAGCTTCTTTTCAAGGACTTTCCAAATCATGGTAGCAGGCAACTTACAAACTTTTTTGGGATTCTATTGGTACATATGAGATAAATTCGTATACATCATGGAAAATTCTGGAAATAGGCCGGAAATTTACGTTTAGGAGTGAACAGATTGCATGTATCTTCTTCAAGGGATTCCCCAGACTCCGAAAGACTTTCCTCTCGTCCAGGATTCTACAAATTACATCAGAAGTATGACAAAAGGACTGTCTAGAATTCTAAACACCCTAAAATATCATCCTTACATCTATAGGATTCCAGATACATGTAGTCGAAAAGGATTTTACCTACAGGATGCAGATTCTCTCTTAAGAGTCAACACATTCTCTTCTTCACATGATTCCTCAGACTCCGAAATACCTTCCTCTCATCCATGGGATTCTACGAACCGCAAAAGTGTGACAAAAGGACGGTCCAGAACAACCTAAAACATATTCCCCTCATCCAGAATTCCACACAACTCAAAAAGATTCCCTACATGATGCAGAGATTCCCCAGATTCCAAATCAACTTCCATGCACTTGTCCATGGCTGCTTACCCAGACATCAGAAAATGTCCCCAAATAGTTTTTCAGCTTCCCATGGCATGGTTCCCCAGACCCAATATACATATTATAATCTACATTTACTGCGTTTTCTCCAAAATCGGTTACTAAGTTTCGCTAGAACGCCCACAGACAAAAGTCGGAAATCTTTTGGAAAATTTCTAAATTCGTTTTTTTTTTACGTGCACCATTATTTCGGCCCTCGTTTGAGGGAATTCTCCCCAAGATGTTGCATTGCGGGAATGACCTAATATTAGTCTTCGATGCCGTTCTTTTGGGGGTAACAAAAGCAGGGGTAAGAAAGCACAAAAAAAATAAAAAAATACGAAATAACGAAAGCCAAGAGAACCCATTTTTGTTTTCTCGAGCGTTGAGTCGGTAAACAATGCCCCCGAAAAAGTGGTTGAAAAACGGGGGCTAATGGACAGGCTCGGGGTTGAGGAACTGAGGTGGGGGAAAACGAGCGAAAACATGATTCATGCAAATATTTGGATGGGCGGGTTGACCCTCGAGGCCAGAAAAAAAACGGGCGGGCTCTGAGTGAGCAAATTTCAAGTTTGCCCCCCATAAAAAAAAAACGAGGTTCCTTCGGATGTTCATCTCGAATCCATAGCTCAATGCCTCGTGACGTCACATGGGATGGTCACGAATGGTTTGCAAATCAACAAATATACGGATCAGTAGACTAGTAGTGGAAAACACTGCGTATAGTAATTGAGAAAAGCCGTCAAACCCGCAAGCTTCACTTTTATAGCATGGATGTGCAATAAGAGTTAATGAGGATTTCAAGTGGCGAATGAAGCCTTCCTCAAATCTGAACGAAATTCGAAATCACTGAAACCAATACACTACGAAATATATTGGAGCAATATAGCACCAATTGGAAAGGGAACGATATATGGAATCGCTGGTTTCACCATTTCTCCTTGAATCCTATCAACAGTAGATTGAAGAATTTTTCCTTAAAAGATTTAATAAATAAGATAAACACGCAGCCTTGAGTCAACCTATTTTTATTACAGCAAATATACCCCAATTAAAACAGGATATAATTTTTTTCTTTGCATTTAAAAAATAGCACAAACGAAAATAGTATTACTTTGAGCACAGCAATACATGTAAGATAGGCTTCAGTAAATTTGGAACGTTTCCGAAGAAAAGAAAAAACTCATTTTAGAAATGTATTTTTTCCTAGGATATAATTTCTCCAAAGATTCAAACTTTCATTGTCTCCCAAAAGCTAGGTTAAAGAAATCTTTATAGTAAAACAGAAAAAAAAATCCACACGATACGTGAGATGACGCATATGTAACACGTGTTGAATTCTTTTTTTTTTAACTTAATTTTGTCCCAATTAGTAAAGATGGAATTTTTTCCCAAATTATTCCAAATTATGCAAGTATTTGGTGCAAATCCCTACACCATTATAGTATATTCAGCAGGTAAAAATGCAGAAATTACAGTTCGAAAGGGTATGGGTTAAAAGTGTCGGCTTCACTTTTTCGACATGGATGCGCAATGCTAGTCAAAGCAAATTTTAAGCGGTCAATGATCATTTCTATCAATTTTCCTTTTAACGACCTTACTATACGAGGAAGATTAACATTTCACGTACATGTACATTGGGGGTACTCCTACGCTCGAAGGGCGAATCGTACTTTGACAGTCGACAAGTCACGTGTACAAACGGAATGCATTCATTGGTTTAAACGCACGGATAACCTCGAGTGAATTTTTAAGTCAATTGACCCTTTTCCTAATCAGATCCTCTCGCGGATTTCTGATTAACTAGCCTTACTACTTGTTACGGCGCTATGG
>JAQGAO010005909.1:0-12978 GCA_034697705.1 Ommatoiulus sabulosus
AATGCGTTTTCAATTAGCACTTGATAGCCCGCTAGGTGGCGCCAGTGGTCGGTAAGTAAATTTCTTAATTTAAAAGTCTCAATGTGCCAACGTGCACAACGTGCTCGTACCCTATTACTTGATATCAGGAAATTATTTTGATCAAAATTTAAGATAATCTCATGGCATTCTAATATTATTAATAAACTGTCCAAAATACTGCTGGTATATTCGATATTTCACTTTAATTTGACAAAAGAAGAAAAACATCAGTTCTTTTTAACCATGTTAGAAAGTAACATCCTTTGAGAAATTAGCAAAGTAGCTTCAAACAAACAAATTGACAAATTTCAAAAATCAGTTTTGCTGGCAAAGAAAAATACCATTTTGAACACAAATGTAAGAGTATTTGTGATATTCTGTGACCAGTTTGCTACCAGGCGAGTTAATGTGTTGGGGAAGAAAAATCCTATAAGACTAGAAAAAACAAGGATCATTGACCCATTCCCTTGGAAGAATAATTACGAAACTAAAGATACAAATAGGAGAATCGGAAAGGGACGGGGGATAAATCAAAGGAAAATCCGCACTTTTTAAAAAGATGATCTAATCAAAATAAGTCCTATTTATCACAATGAAATGAAGAAATGAAAAAAAAAATGAGATTTAAAACTCACTTAAGATGATTTGAAAAGAAATAAATGAGATTTGAAGATGATTTGGAAGGAACAAAAAAATGCGCGATACGCGATAGTGGGCAAAATGGTACGCATAAACAATCAGAAAGATGTTAAAATATGCTTTTATAGTGTTGTAAGTTTGCGAAATGATTGTTGCATTGAGAGCTGCCTGAAAATAAAAATAAAAATTTCTCAAAATGCATGCTATCAATAGTTTTTGAAAGATCAAGATTCTGCTGCTGCCAAACAGAAAACTGAACAACAAAACCTGATAAGCCCCACAAATACACAAGACAGCAACATTTTGTAATGAGCATGAATTTATTGAAGAGTTTTAGGAATGAAATAAAATCGTTTCTAAAGATAACGAACGAAACTCAATCGGAATTATGAGTTTCAGTTGCTTTTTTCCAGTTTTTTTTTTAAAGTTTAAATGAAGTTTTAACTAATATATAATTAAATTGCGAGAAAATTTTGTCTTAAAAAAAAAACAAAAAAAAAACATCGAAAATATGTACATCTTCACTCACCCCTGTGTTTCGTTTGTTGATAAGACGCCATTGCTGTCATTAACCAGACTTCGATTTCACTGTGTTTTTTCTTTCCGGAAGCAAAACATGAGAAATAGTGTGTAAAAGACGAATGCTGTGGTAATGGCCGCCAAGGCATACATGAACAAATTGAGTTCTGGAGATCTGTACCGATTCTTTTGAAGCCACTCCAAAACCTCGTCTTCTGCCATTAAATCTCCTGAAAGATGACAAATTGAATTTTAAGCACTGATTTTTTCCTCTGCGATATTCGGGTAAAGCAAGTTCGTAAGCAACTTTCAAAACATTGGAAGCATAAGTATGATTCATAAACATTTGAGCGCGAATAAGTTCAAACACGAAAATAACGAAGGAGTAACTTTATACAGATTTATTTTTATTGACTTGTGGCTTATAATGCTGCAATAAATTTAAAATACGATAAAAAAACGTTAAAAATTAAATTGTTTCAAAGTGATTTTCACCATTTTTTCTCAATGCCGAAAGTATAACAAACGTTTTTACTAGTAGAAATATTCATTTACTAGTTCTCTCAAGTCTTAACATGTGGAATAAACTTGTTAGACTTTATAAATATAAATACGCAATACCCCGTACGCCTATCTTTGAACTTGAATTGGACATGGTTGACATGTTCAGAATTTATTCATTATGCCAAGGAAATGAAATAGAACACTAACTAGTGCTGTAATAAATTTTACTCGGGTTTCTGTTTCTGTCCAGAGCCGAATTGTGGCCTGAAATGCTAACATTGGTTGGAAATGACAACCAAGTGTTTGAATAACATTTCCCTGACAAATGGACAATTGATGAAACTCGGTTCTCACCTCTATAGATGGAAGGAAACTTCCTTCTGAAATACACCAGTGCCGGCAAATGGTTGATTCCATATTTGCGAGCATATCGCGAATCTCTAATTTTCACAAAGGCGATATCCAAGTTATCGGCCTCGTCGTCTATGTTCTCCAGCTCCTCTAAAACCTCGTCGCACTTCTGGCATTCATCGTCATCTTTCAATTTGGAAAACAGAGGCATCCATTACGATGACTCGAAAATCAAACTGTCGCTGAGTGGAATTCTCAGCACAAGCGTGTCTTACTTACAGAAATAGACAGCGACGAAATCGTTTTCCTCCAACAGTTTATCTAACATTTTTCGATTGACTTCCTCGATTTCGTCTTTGATCTCGAAAATGTCCTGGCTCGTTAACCAACCGAGCACTTTCTCTTCATCCATGATGTCACCTAGGAAAAATTCAGTAAATATAAATCAAGAACCTTACCCATCTCGTAACAAATTTAGATGCAAGAAATAACAAGCCTCACCGTCGTAGACAACTGGCTCCTTCTTGCGAAAGTAGACCAGAGCAGGCGTTTGCAAGATATTGTAGTCACGAGCAGTCGCAGGATCGTTGATTTTCACAAAATCGATGCCATACATGTCAGCCTCGTCATCGATATTTTCCAACTCGGCCAAAACTGCAGCGCAATCTTGACAATCTTCGTCATCTTTTAAATAGTGCAAATTGATGAATTTTAAATAAGTAGTATACATTTCGAAGAAATATTTTCTGCGCTAATAGCGCACTTACAGAAAAATACAGCTAGGAAAGGTGAATCTTCCATCAGTTTTTCAAGCATGCGAGAATTGACGGCCTCGATTTCGTCGGCCAATTCCCGATTGTCATCATCGATCAGCCATTCCAAGACGGAGTCTTCATTCTTGATATCACCTGAATATTGAACAGCGAACAATGCGTATTTCGCCAATAAATACATGATATTATGCCTGATAGGCAAAAGAAGGTAGCTATTGACAAAAAAAGCGCTGACCATCATATATCAGAGGATTTCCATTTCTGAAATATACCAGTGCCGGGAAGGTCTTGATTCCATAGCGTTTTGCCAACTGCACGTCCTGGATTTTCACCATGTGGATGCCGTACAGGTCGGTGTCGTCGTCGATGTTTTCGAGTTCGACCAGGGCCAAATCACACGATTTGCAATTGGGTTTATCTATCAGTATAAAAGTGAGTAAGATCTGGTTAGCGGATTTGGGAGCAGAGGACTATCACATTTAAAGAGCGATAAAAAAAGGTGAAAATAAAAATGTTGCTGTTCCTGAATTTATGAGAAACACGTTTCTAACAAGGGTAATTTAAGTCGTTTTTTAAGTAGGTTCATTTTTGGGCATGCTGTTTTAAGAAGTTTGCAAAATATCAGAATTCGCAGTTGAAGATTCCGGCTTTTCTTCTCATGTTTTGTTTCTTGGAATTCTTATTTTTAAATATTACCACAAAATATTTTTTTTATGCCTCCCTTATTTCAGAAAATGGAATGTGAAATACATTTGAGAAATAAATGCTTTCTAAAAATTGCAAAATAGGTTATGTTATGAAATACAAAGCTGTTGTTAAAACTTACAGAAAAGCACAGCCAGATACTGCGTTTCTTCGATCATATGTTCCAAAAGATCCTTGTTAACAGTTTCGATGGTGTCTTCGTTTCTCTGATGAATGAGCCATTGCAGCACCTCTTCTTCTTCTAACAAGTCACCTTAAAATTCCAACAAAATTCAAAGTTGCGCTATTGAAGATTATCAAATTATTTCCGCTAAATCATGTGCATTTCTCACCTTCATATACGTTAGGTGTTTGCTTCTCAAAATAGATGAGGGCTGGAAAGGAATTCACGCCAAATTGATCAGCCACATCCAAATCTTGCGTCTTCACGAACTGAATTCCGTGTCTGTCTGTGTCGTCATCGATGTTCTCCAATTCTTCCAGAATCGCTGGGCATTCACTGCAATCTGATTTGCTGTCTGAAAACAAAAAATAACCATTAAAATTCAGACATTCCAGAAAAACACTCAAGTAATACAGAATATTTTTGAAGAAGCACAATATCCCCATGTCCTATCTAGATCGTTGTTTTTTAATTTAGTCACCTCACTTTTAAATTCATGACTACAAAATTGCAACACTGCATTTTCATTCTTTATATGAGTCCGTAAAGTGCACTTACAGAAAAAGACGGCAACATGATCCGCATTGGTTATTTTGTCTACCAAGAGATCGCCGGAAGTTTCCTCAATGATGTCACCTGATGGATCTTTCTGGGCGATGAGCCAGTCCAAAATTTTCTCTTCGTTCTTCAAATCGCCTTTTTTAAGATTTCAAAGACAAACTTTTTAACAAGGCGAACATTCTTCCCACTCAGTCCATGAAACTTTCTATCCTACCAGCATAAATCACGGGATCCGCATTTTTCTTAAAAAACAAGAGGCCGGGAAGAGCAAAAACCCCATACTTCTTGGCCAACTCATGATCGTCGATCTTCACAAAATCGATTCCCAGTGAATCAGCTTCATCATCGATGTTTTCTAGTTCTTGGAGAACTTTCTCGCACTGCTTGCAACTGCCATCACTATCTGAAGAAATCAAACGGGGCACATTACAACAAATTGCCTGTAGCGATCTTTTCTGAAACAAATAACCTTACCTCTCTTACAGTTTTTATCATAAACGTTATTTTCACCACACATAATTATTGTTAAAACACTGTTTGGACCGATTCAAGTGAAATTCGAGCAATCTAATTATTTATTTCCAAAGTTAAAATTGTGCAGTTCTTCCCTTGTGAATGGTTGAAATTAATGCAAATGATCAAAATTCCAAATAAAAATAGATAATTGCACAAAAACCACATCAATTTAAATTTGTTCAAGCTTTTATCCCACCAGAAATCACAAGAAAAATCCTCAACTCACAGAAAATCACCGTTAAGTAGTCCGATCTCTGGCGCATCTTTTCGAACATTCGTTTGTTAACCTTTTCGATGTGGTCGTGAAGCTCTAAATTATCTGGATCCGTCAACCATTCGAGAACCTCTTCTTCGTCTTCGAGATCGCCTGATAACAACAGTGTGGTCAGCATCAGTGATACATTTATCACTGACCAATCAAAGAAAGTTCCGTGACTTACCTTTGAATGGCAGTGGTTTTCCCTTCCGGAAATAGACTAGTCCAGGAGGCTTCCTCACTCCGTACTTCTTAGCCATCAAGTGGTCGTTCATTTTCAACAATTCGATTCCAAAATCACTACAATCATCGTCAATTAGTTCCAGGTGTTTCAACACAATCTCACAATCCTCGCTATTGTCAACATCTAATCAGAATGAGCGAGGGAAAAGCTTAAATAATTGTTCGTAATATTTCCAGGCCAAAATTGTTTGGTACGCTTCAAACGGAGAACTTACAGAAAAACACCGCCACGTAATCTTTTTCGTCGATGATGATATTCAACATTTCGCGGTTGATATTTTCGATGGTGTCTTCCAACTTCTGTTTGACCAGCCAATCCAAGACGCCCTCTTCTTTCTTCAGATCCCCTGAAATAAGCCATCAACGAAATATTAAAACCGAGGGAGAGAAAGCTGCACCTTGTTCCAAATTAGAAGAATACTTTTCCAATCCAAAGTTTCAAGACTATTACGGCAGGCAGAATTTGACAAGATGTCATTTCGTTAGACACATGAAACACAAAATCACAATAATCAAACCTGAAAGAAGAAATAACGTTCGACGAAAGTGCTGTTTTGAAAAGATAAGAATAACGAAGTATTTTTGGCATCAACGATACGTTGAATGCCACCGCCTGGTGAATAAGATGAATTTTACGGTTATTCGAACATGTATCGGAGAAAATGCAAATGCTCGGAAAGTCGACGTGCAAAATGAAGAAAATAAACAGGAAGAAAAGAAGTGAAGAAGAGAAGAAGAAGAAAGGCTGCTAAAGAAATTGCGAATTTAGAATCTGTGAGCGAGAAAGTCTAGTTAAGCATAGTTAACGAAAATTCATGCGGCAAAGAACATTTTTCCCATTTAAATAAATTAATGGAAACTACACCAAACATGAATGCCATCGAAAGTTCGTGGAAGAGCAAGAGTAAGGCGATTTTGACATTTACGAGTAAGAAACACCTTTCACTGTGGACTTCTTTTTATTTGTTTGTGGCCGCTTTGTCGCTGCTGTCCTCCCTGCTGCTTTCTCGTTCCGCTGCTTATCGCTAGGTAGATTTTTTTTGCCTAAATTTAATTCGGCTTTCAATTTTTTTCTGACGAGCCAGCGGAGAACGTTTTCTTCCAATCTAAGATCCCCTAAATATCACATGAAATTATTTAATCACATGTGTTCAGCGTAAAAAAGATTCGCAATAGATATAGTGCTAAGGTAGAAAGACGTACTCTTCTGAGTAATTTTTTCTTACGCTTTAACTTTGCGAGATTGTTTATGTTATCAATTATCTGTCCTTTTTTTCAACGTTTGCAATTTCTGCCAACGCAGCTAATATCACACTCAATAGAAGCAAGTTGAACTAAAATCTAATTGCAGAAAGCTTAGACTACAATCTATCTGACAAATAGTTCTGCAAATAAAATCTGATACTTTTTTTTTGCAGAACTATACTTTTTCCAGCAGTTTCTTTTTAAAAATATAGATTGCAATTAAACGAAATGAATAGCTGAAAGTGACAAATATCGTTTTTTTCACGAATTCTTTCATAACAAATTTTGAAATGTTTCTATATTTCTTACAAAAATTAAACAAGACACTTTTTTAAATACTGAACAGAGGAACCTATGAATGGAATTATTCAACATATGGCATTATACAAACAAACGTCTACGTGTGATTCTTCTGTGATTTCATCCTTTCATTCTCTCTTAAGGTCTATTTTGCACACCAATAAGCATAAAAGCAAAAATAAGCTCTAACTAGTGTGAAAACCACTCTTGGAAGTAAGAATAATTTGTGAGTAAAAGGATGTTGGGGAACCTATGATACTCTAGCAAAAACAAAACGCTTTAGCACACCAAATAAAAATTTGGAAATCCTTGCATGTCCGGTCTCTAATATGCTAATGAATCTTGATAGCCAACATTTCCTACCTTCATAAATGCTAGGATTGCGATCTTCGAAATAAACCAAAGATGGAAAACTGGAGACTCCCAATCCCTTGGCGAAATTCAGCTCATTTGTCTTGACGAAATGAATTCCATGCCTATCTGTGTCATCGTCTATGTTCTCCAATTCTTGAAGAATCTGGTCGCAGCCATCGCAATTTTCCTCGACTAAAAATTAAAAAAAAAATTAAGCCACATCAAAACAAAGCCCACAAAACGTAAACTGGTGAATAGTGTAGTAAATCCACTCACAGAAGAAAACGGCTAAATTTTCTGCTTCTTCCAGAAGCATTTCGAGCATTTTACGATCGACCAATTCAATGACGTCAGTGGGTGAATCTTTGTATGACACAAGCCACTCCAAAACCTTGTCTTCGTTGTTCAGATCCCCTGAATTAAGACAAATTACCATATTAAATTACATTATTACCAAAGTCAAAAATGTAATAATTTCAATAATATTTCTCGACTGAAACTTAGTATTATGTAATTTTGGAAGTCATAGATAAGATACCTTCATAGATCTGAGGAAATTTATTGCGGAAATAAACCAAAGCTGGCAAAGAGAGGAGGCCATATTGCTTCGCAATTCCCGGATCCGAAATCTTCACAAAGTCTATGTCGTGTTGGTCAGCTTCGTCATCGATATTTTCCAGTTCGGCCAATATCTTATCGCACTTTTTGCAGTTTTCTTCATCTTGGAAAAAGAAAGTGTTTGGTAATTAAATAAAATTCAACAGCTTTGGGTTTGTTAAAGTAGTAAATTGCTTACAGAAGAAAACTGCAACATGTTCGGAGGTATCCAGTATTCTTTCCAGCATTTTCGTATTCACTTCTTCAATCTGATCGGGAATCTCGAAGGTATCATCGTCAGTCAGCCATGCCAGAACCTTATCTTCATCTTTCAAGTCCCCTGAAACGAAGCAATTTCGAATAAGCGAGCTTCCCTTTTAAGATCAAATTGCAGGACTAGTGTGCTAGGAACACGAGAACTGTACCGCTATAAATAATAGGTTGTCCATTACGAAACAATGCCAAGGATGGGAAATGCTTGATCGCATTTTTCTTCGCGAATGATGTATCTTCCGTGGTGACAAAATGCATGCCGTGATCATCAGTATCATCATCGATGTTTTCAAGCTCTTTCAAGATGCTGTCGCAATCCCTGCAATTTGGACCGGCTGAAAAAAATAAGGACACAATCTTTATTTTGAAGTAATTTCTTGTTTTTATGACCCCTTCAGTACTAGCGAATTAAGGCAAATATTTAAATATATTTCAGAAATTATAATTAATTTTCCTACAACATGATGACACAAAAATGCAACAATTTTCAATGCAAAATGCAAGAGTTAATTTAAATAAAAGCAGAAACTTATAAATATTTTACTCAAATAGTCCATTCAGTGATAAAAAACAACTATAGATAACTAATAACCCTTGAAAAAAATGAATCTTCATTAAGGCATTTAAGTATATCTGCAAATCTGATTTTCTTATTGCAACTTCCCAAAGAACTAATATGTGAACAAGAGAGGGCTACCATCGCATCAAAATTATTTGCCGAAACGAAATTCCCTTACTGAAAAATACGGCGACATATTCATTTTCCTCGATCAGATCGTCCAGCATCTCATCTGTCACTTCTTCGATTGTGTCTTCGTTCTTCTGTGTGATCAACCATTCCAGAACCTCTTCTTCCTTAGTTAAATCTCCTAAAAAATCATTAAGTTAGCACCTTTATTTCATTGTTTTTTATAGATCAATTCGATGATCAACACATCATACCTCACTTACCTTCATATATACTTGGAATGCCTGCTTCGTAATACACCAGAGTAGGAACGGAATCGATTCCAAATTCCTTAATGAGATCGTCGTTGTCGATTTTGACGAATTGAATTCCATTTTTGTCCGTGTCGTCATCTATGTTTTCCAGTTCTTTAAGGACGCGCTCGCTCGTCTTATCTCCTTTATCATCTAAAATTGGTCAAATTATTAAAAAATTAATCAAATGATTGATGAAAAAAAGCCAAATAACAAAGCCATGACTTTGCTCACTGTGCATCAACTTCAAAGTATTTTTGATTTTTTTTCAAACATTTCCCGAGTATTTGAATCTTACTTACAAAATAGAACTGCCAAATTCGTAGACTTTTTAATCAGCATTTCCAACATTTCGTCGTTAACATCTTCGATCTCATCCGATTCCACCTGATGGACCAACCATTCCAATACCTGTTCTTCATTCATCAAATCACCTACAATATTGAATATATAGAAAGTAATTAAATCAATCTTCAAAAGCCTGTTTTCAAGTTTAGATTTTGAAACAAACGAGGCCTGCAGTACCGTCGTAAAGGCTCGGAATTTCGTCCTCAAAATAAACTAATGCTGGCATGCTGTCAATGCCGTACTCTTTGGCCATTTCATCGTCATCGATTTTCACGAAACTGATGCCATGCTTGTCGGTGTCATCATCTATGTTCTCCAATTCTTCCAAGATTTTTTTGCTCTTTTTGTCATCTTTGTCATCTACAAAATGAAATTAAAATCCTTAATCTTTTAAAAAGTGGATCTTCTAACAAATTGGCTAAGAATGTGAATAGAATCTTACAAAATAAGACCGCCAGATGTTTGGATTTATCAATGAGCTGTTCCAACATTTTATCCGTAACGTCTTCAATTTCATCGCTCGTAACTTGCTCAATCAACCATTTTAGCACTTCATCTTCGTTCAATAGATCCCCTTTTTTATGGTTAAAAAAAGCCAAAATTATGAGTTCACATTTTGGTACGAAAAATTTCCGCAACACTTACGTTATTGATCAAAGATGCAACATACCATCATAAATGCTTGGCATTTGATTTTCAAAGTAAACCAGCGTTGGCAGATCGTCTATTCCATATTCTTTCGCTTCTTCATCGTTATCAATCTTCACGAAAGGAATTCCGTTTTTATCGCAGTCGTCGTCTATGTTTTCCAGTTCGACTAAAACCTTTTCACTTTTCTTATCATCTTTGTCATCTGCAAAATGAATCGTTTGCCTCAAATAAATGCCAGGAGAAAAACAAAACACTGCGAAGGAATTTCCTAGAGAATATTACAAAATAGAACAGCCAATTGCTTGGAGTCGTTAATGAGTTTATCCAACATTTCGTCGGTGACATCTTCGATTTCGTCCGCAGTCAGCTGATGGACCAACCAATCCAAAACGGCCTCCTCGTTATTCAAATCACCTGAAATTTAAAAAAATGCGCCATTTAAAGCCAGTTTATTACTGCAACTCTTGCAGATATTGAAACGCTGAGCGATCAAAATAAGATTAATTTCAATGCAATTTTCACAATATTTCCGTGGAGCTGTACCTGGCTTATTAGCCAAACAAGCTGCCATCACATTTTCGGAATAATGTTTTCTCAACTTCGCTCCCAATGATAACTTACCATCATAAACGCTGGGGATTTCATTTTCAAAGTAAACCAAGGTGGGTAGGTCGTCAATACCAAACTCTTTGGCCACTCTGTTGTCATCTATCTTCACAAACTGAATTCCATGCTTGTCAGTATCGTCGTCGATGTTTTCTAGCTCATGCAATGCTTCTCGGCTTTCCTTATCATCATTGTCATCTATTGAGTAAAATGGTTTCGTTACGTTAGAAACTGCTGGGAAAAAAATCATGGATTCACAAAATATATAGGAGAACTCACAAAATAAGACGGCCAGATGAGGACTTGAGTCGATGAGCCGTGCTAAAGATTTTGCCGTAACATCTTCGATCACATCGTCTTCTTCACCCAAATTCTTTTGGGTCACCAACCAATCCAAAACGTCCTCTTCCAGGGTCAGGTCACCTTGAGAAAAAATAATCGGCTTTTTAATCGGTATAAATTTGGAATAAAATCGGACACGAGTACACATGAGGAAAAAATGCAAAGATCACAAAGGTTTTTGCCAAAAGTCAATGGTACATGCTAGAAATATTAAGAGATAAGGTTGCTGTTATACTTAGATAAACTTTCATAAAAACGCAAACAAACCTTCGTACATAAGAGGAATTTTCTTCCTGTAATAAACCAAAGTCGGCAACACGTCGATGCCATATTCGTTTATTAGTTCTTCATCTCTGATTTTCACGAACGCAATGTCCAAATTGTCGGCCTCATCGTCGATATTCTCCAGCTCTTTTAATATTTTATCACACTGTTTACAATGACTTTCATCTGAAAGTAAAGCAGAATAAAGAGAGAGTGAGCAAAAAGCACTAAGAATTTTCACTGAAGGTTAGAAAGGCTTAAAATAATGATGTCATCGGACATCTCATCTGAATGGACAAACTGAATATCATTTTTCTAGCTTCTGCAAACATGCTGCACATGATAAATAATTTTTTTCAGATACACCAGCAAAGACCATTTCTGAATTTTTATTACAAGTATGAACAAATCAAAAACATTTCCCCATCTTCCTTTCTTTCCTCTTCCATTTACTGTCCTGTCTTTCTCATCCTCAGATGATTCAAACTTCTAAATGAAAATATCCTTTCCAAATCTGAAAACCCACAGTTTATTCTTAGATTTGCCAATTTTTTGTCCTTTCAGGGAAACGTGTATCTGGATAGATGCTTAATTGTGGCAGACTTTTTCTGTCACAGTTTTTTTTAGTCAAACGTAGCTGGATTGCGTTAAAACGATGCATGGTTAGTACTAAAAAATGCGTAATTGAAATGCGGCAAATGCTTTGATATGATTTCCGGCACGAGCAGCTTCTCAAGATATAAATGCTGCAATTTTATCGCAAAGTTGACAGTAACCAGGTGGTGAGTGCTGTGGATCCCATTTATTTTTACACCAGGCTAAAATGGGCGTCAGCGGTGTAATCGAGATGTTCCTCAGCTTCTGGAAACCCGCTTTAAGTATGCAAAACTGCTTAGTTGAACATATTGGAAAACCGATGTTCAAACTTATTGGATACTGGTGTGTTCAACTTAGTAGAAACTGATGCTACAGTAGAATTGATAAGGAATGTACCGATATAGCCGAGGACGACAAAAAATCAGAAAGAAAAATAAATAAAACAGCAATAAGCTGAAGAAACCAAAAAAAAAAAAAATACAATGTTTACTCTCAAAAGCCGACAAGATGGCAAAGACAACTTGCAATTTCTGGAAAGTATTGCAAGGAAATGGTAAGAATGTTCCATTGGGATTTCAAACGTAAAAGTGACAGATCACCACAATTAGCCTATTGAAGGCCTGCAAACAGCTGTTCCCTCTGAGACTTACTTTCAAGTAAGATCTTTGTCAAGCCAATTCAAGGATTAAAACTATGAAAATGCAATATGCTAATTGCTTTGTTCCATGTTCGGGTTTCATCATGTAAAAAATATCGTTATTTAGATCTTTTCATATTATTTTAAAAAAGAGGAACTTGGAAATATAATAAGAAATATGTTTTTTTATTTTTATTATTATCTTAGCAATGTAGAAGGGGTATCTACTTGTATTAATTTATTAATATCAAAAAAGCATATTTACTAAAAAAATTCGTATTTGCTATATTTAATAGGTATTAGAAAATCTATTATTGCATAATACAGCGTGAGTAAAAAGTCTCTTCCCCCACAAAATCAACAGAATGGGTGCAAATAGCCTCGAAGAAAACGTCAATTAGAAAGTTGTAGGGCGTCAAAAAATTAGTTTAATGGTTCCATTTGCAACATTTAATTATCGATCGCCACAAAGCAAATTATACTTCAGGGCATCTTATATGTTTGCACCCGTGCATAACATCGCTACATTGCA
>JAQGAO010005910.1:0-12978 GCA_034697705.1 Ommatoiulus sabulosus
TAGGGTGTATGGCTCCCTTGGAACGGCGCTGTAACTATGACAAAGATATTGTTTTAGATAATATTGCACAGAATTATCAAAATAATAGTGGTAATCAATGAATGATTTTAAAAAAGCTATAGTAGAATGGAGTCATTATCATATATACAGTATGTAATATAGTATTATAAACGGGGTACCCTTTAATTCTAAAATGCATGTATGAATTGAATTATTTTCCATTTTAAAATTGTGACATACTCTGCGTAAATTTGCATTTTGTTTCACTAACACGCAGTTAAATATTTAACAGTTCCTCCTCACTGGGTGAAGGCACCAGAAAGTGACATTTCTGTAGTTCAAGGATTTAAAATCCAACTTGATTGTGAAGCCAGTGGATTTCCAAAACCAATTATTTCTTGGTTGATGAAAGAAGGTGAGCTTCAAAATATTTTAATGGACTATCTTTGGTATGCGCTCGTACAATTCATTGGAAGACTGTCAAGTAATTATTGTAATCAACTTATCTTTTTTTTTGTAGGATCCTCTCTTTTTAGTCCAATGAAAACCTTGATTACAGGAAATGGAAGAACTGTTTTCACAAATGGTACCTTGGTTATAGAAAAAGCTGATGCATCGCATGAAAACTCCTATTTTTGCAAAGCATCTAACGGTATTGGTAAAGGTCTAAGTCGATTAACCAAATTAAAAGTACTAGGTTTGTAGATATAACCAATTTCATGCATTTTAATGATATACTGTATACTTGCAATACTGATAATGATAATCTGTATACTATCAAGTTCCACCAAAGATCACAAACATGCCGGACAAGAAAAGTGTCACATCTGGACAACGCATATCATTGCAATGCGCCGTAAATGGCGAACGGCCAATTAATACCACGTGGCTCATCAATGGAAAACCACTTTTGGCTAAAAAATACGCCATAAAAAATCACGAGAATGCTTCCATATTTATAACTGAATTAACCATCAACAAGGTGTCTCAAGCAGATGATGCAGTATTCACTTGTCAAATTGAGAATAAGTATGGCAAAGACGAAGCAAACATTTCAGTCACTGTGCAAGGTAGAGCGTCTTACGACATTAATACCAAATTTACCAACTTTTCCCTTATCATGTAAATGTAAAAATATTAGAAATCCTCATTTAGGACCTCCGGATGCGCCTCAAGGAGTTAAGGCTATCAGCAAAGGGGACAAAACCGTGGAGCTATCATGGGTGCCACCATTTGATGGACACAGTCCGATCACGAAATACCTCATCGAGTACAAGACCACTCAAGGTATTAGATATACTGTAGCCTATATGCCAACAATGGTGGCTCCTAAACGTTCAACATAAAATTACACTTTTTGCAGGCCTTCCACAAAATCACACTTCCAGCAGTGCCAACACGCAAGTATTATTCCATGACTTGCAATCGTCCTCAACATACAAATTCACCGTTTATGCTGAAAATGAGCTAGGTAGAAGCGAGATGGGTGGCTCAACAGAGATTACTCTTGCAGGCGAAGGTAAAGCTTAACTGTTTAACTGAAAAACATCATTACAAAATAAAATGGCATCTAAAGAAATCAAATTTTCTTCAGCACCAACTGGAGAACCACAATCGATTTCGGTGAAAGCCCAAAATGGGAAATCAATCCGAGTTTCCTGGGAGGTAACCCAAAGACAATCATGTATATTTCATAAAGTTAAAAGAGTCAAAAATGTCATGGGTAATTTTTGTAACTTTTATAGCCACCACCTCGAGATAGCTGGAATGGCAATATACTAGGCTACCACGTGGGTTTCAGGGAAGCAAACAGTGAAGATCCTTACGAGTACAGGATGCTGGAAATCCCCGAAGGCTATGACAAGGGACTGTCATTCACTCTCTCCGACTTGAAGGAATTCACCAGCTACAACATTGTTGTCCAATCTTTCAATGACTATGGCAAAGGTCCATTGTCCCAAGAGGTTTTATCGATGACTAGTGAAGGTGGTAAGTTACACTCAATGGGCTGCCGAATCTGTCCTTGCACCTGTCAGAAAGCTTGGCTTGTGTATCAGTTGTAATTCGCAAATCACCACGTTCACGAATGCAGTGTTTCGCTTGAGAACTCCATCTTGAGCATCCATAATTGCCCACCGTCCTCCATCACTAAGCATTTTCATGTTACCATCTCACAATCACTGTTGCTTCCAGTGCCTAGTAAAGCACCGCTGGCTGTTGATTGCTCTCCCACCTCTTCTCAGACTATCTCGGTGCATTGGCAGTCACCGCCCCAGGCTTTTGTCCATGGCATATTGCGAGGGTACCGAATCTTGCACTGGACGTCGCACTCATCAGATGGTAGGTAAGGCGACTTCATCATTACTTTTGGATGCAGTTAAGCTCTTGCTATACGGAGACTTTTTGCTCCATGCAAAACCCAGTTATGAACACCAAAGAAGGCCTTCTAACATGCGATAGGTGAAACTAAGTTGGTCATCCAGAATACTACCGAGACGAAAGTCAGCCTCCGAGGTCTTGCAAAGTTTTCCAACTACAGCATCCAGGTGCTGGCTTACACCCTCGCAGGAGACGGAGTGACCAGTGAGCCAGTGTTTTGTCGCACCTTGGAGGATGGTAAGTCTCTCATTTGGAAATGCATAAAAAGTACTTTGTGCGATTTTTTCCAAGAAATAATATAAATCTATTGCCATTGACTAATTTAAGATGACGACATGCATTGCAGAAAAATTTTCAAGCAAAGAAAAATGATACATTCATTTGGGGATAAAAATATAACATTGAAAGAAAATTTTGCCCAAAAAAGTTCTCCCAAGAATTTAAATCTAAAAAATCTATGCTTAATGAAATATCTGATCTTTCATCTCTGATTAATTTCAAGGTAATTCGTCCCAAATTACTGCAAAAAATTCAAAAAAGTGTTTCAATAAAGTATTTACATTTGCATATATCTTTTTCAAAAAAGTACGAAATAAGAAAATAATTCAAAATTAGTCCGTTGATGCTTTTACCTAAAATTTAGATTTTTTGTAACGTTTACTTAAGAAGAAAAAAAATGTAATCTGAATTGAAACAACAGCTAAAAACACGGAATTTCCTTGAAACCTACGAGTTTAAAAACAATTAAGAAAATGTGAACCCAGAAGTAAGAGCTCGCCAATGGCAATTGAAATAAATTGCTAATCTAAGAAAAAGCACTAGGTTAATGCTAAAGGGCATAAATGGCATCATTTCATTTCTGACAATGTGAATTCCTTGATTGTTCCCCAGTACCAAGTGCACCTCAGGACATCAAAGCTCTGCCATCATCCATGGACTCAGTTATTGTTTCTTGGACATTGCCAGGATCTCCCAATGGCATCATCACTCATTATACCGTGTATGTTGAAGATGTGGCTTCCAAACAAAATGTATGATTTACAGTTTTCAAAAATCAACTAGATCATTTTAAGAAATTGTCTCAAGCAAGAGATTCAGACTTTAAGGCAATAAAAATGCTCGATTTAGGATAAATTTAGCGAGTCTAACCAAGCAACGTTGGCTTTACAATTCAGAAAGAAACCAGATATGTACTGCAAAGAAACACTACGATGTACGAAGTGCGAAACCTGAAAAAGAACCTTAAGTATGGGGTTCGTGTTTCGGCAACAACATCCATTGGTGAAGGCCCCTCCACCCAACTGGTAGAAGTAGCCATTTCTGGAAACACTGGTAAATTGGAAAACGCATTAACCATCATTTCTATAGTAACGAAATGTGGATTATATACAGATCCCTTATTGCAGCCCCAGCAAGGATTGCTGCATTCGGAGAAGTTATTAAACAGCAAATCAATAAACCAGTGATTCTCTCCTGTCCGGCTGTAGGAATGCCCACACCGCGCAGAACATGGCTGTTTAGGTAAATGAATTTTTTAAAACTGTCCAATTTTTACAATGAAAATATGCCAAAAACATTTTTCCACCAACATGCTTTTGCCATCAGGGGGCAACCAGTGTCCACCAACAGCCGAATCGCCATCCACCCTGATGGTTCTCTGCAAATCAAGCTCATTTATCTATCGGATAATGGAAACTACACGTGTCACGTGGTGAATGACTTGGGACAGGAGCAAATCTCTTACTTAGTTATTGTTAAAGGTAAAGAAATCCAAGAACCATATTTTACAATTAGTCCGATAAAACGTTATGAATCATTTCAATTAAACAGATCAAAATTTTAAATTACTCAGATTGAAGAAAGGGATATCAAAATAAATTTGGGGCGCATCAAATTAACATTGATATTTTTTAACATCAATAAAGAATTACTAATTAAGACTGATTGTTTTTTAGTAAATGTTGATGAATCTAATGGCCGCCCAGAGTGAAACTGATTATCTACCTCTGTGCATTTACCTACTGCATGGCCAATTATGTGAAGCTTAGAGAAAAGGGTTATAAAGCTCTAAAATAGTGAACTGTATTACCAGCCATCAGATCATAAAACCAGAACAACCAATTTGTTATTTTAAGTACAAAAATGATTGGTTGAATCTTTCCAATAGTTGCACCGACAGCACCTACTCTAGTGGTAACCACTACCACGGACACCACAGTGGAAATCCAATGGAAACCACCAACTGATGGCAATTCACCAGTATTGGGTACGTCCGTCCGGCAATGCAAATTTAAGGGGCAACATCAGGTGTTCTCCAAGTAACAAACATTTCTTGTAGGATACTCTTTGAGTTACAAGCAGGATTTTGCCACCACCTGGCAGAAAGTGGACTTGCAACCCTACCTTAGCAACTACAAAATCAGCAGTTTGCAATGTGGCACAACATACCAGGCACACCTGGTGGCCATCAACGAAGTTGGGATTGGACAGCCATCCGACACAATTACAATAACAACGACTGGTGGTGGTACGAAAGTAAATGTTTTTTACTGACTTAATTTCGCCCTAAAAGGTCCAAATATTATCTGTGGTCAATTTCCTGTTATAATCACTTCCTTGTAACAATAACAGTGCCTAGCATTCCAACGATGGATCAGCTCATCGAAGTCAGCAGCGCCCATGCAATTTTGCACCTGGACTCCTGGAGTGCCAATGGCTGTCCCATCTTGTACTTCGTCGTGGAATACAAGCCCCAAACTGCTAGGAGCTGGATCCTGGTTTCCAACAATCTTCGCCTGGAAAAGCCGAGTCTGATCCTGGAAAATCTAGAACCCAACACTCGATACAGTTTGCGGATGACAGCACATACAAGCGCTGGATCCGTCATTGCTGAAAACGACTTCTCCACTTTTGCTCTTAGCGAAGGCAAGTTCAATCCTAGCTTGGCATGTCCTGGGAGTTCATTTTTTCTGGCAAAGTTCCATTAGTAACTCCAAACTATACCTTTAGATCCAATGAGTGATGACGATGGCAGAATGGGAACTGGAGGACTGTTGTCTTTCTTGAGCACTAAAGTAGTGGTGCCAACCATTATCTGTGGCCTCGTTATCCTCCTCTGCTTGGTTGCAACCTGTTTTTGGGTCAGTCGTAAGAAGTCAAGGCACAACACTGCAGGTAGGCCTTACATGAATGTATAAATTCAAGAAAAATGGAAAGCGTTTAAGCGTCAAATCCATTAAATCCCTTAAGCCATGGCTGATCTGCTATTACATTTAATTGCAGGGAAAAAAGTCATCAAGAAAAGAGGCAAAGGACATCCTGCTGCCAAACGAAACAATGGTTCGCACATCCAAATTGGCAATGAAGGTATAGTCCCATTGTGTGGTTCAAATGTGCGCATTTTGTCAACAACAGAAATTGTGATATTTTTAACACTCATTATCCTTGTCATCTACTCCATTTCTACACAGATTCTGATGATGAAATTAGCCCATATGCCATGGTCAAACTATCAGACTTTCAACACAACCAGATCCGACCTTCTGATCCTCGCCCGAGCTCCTCTGGATTTTCTGGAACCCCTGGAAGACCAGTGATATCGCACAATTACAATCCAACAGCACCACCAATGTCTGAATCTTACAGTCCTCATCCCAGGGGTAAGAAATTATAAAATGCATCCCTCAATATGTCTTTAACGCCATATTTAGACAAACACAGTGAAACACTCATGTATCAGCCATTCATAATTTAGTTATATGCACTACATACATGCCCAGCAAACTTTGAAATTGTCCGCACAATAATTAATTTATAAAAGAATAAATCAAAAGTAGTTTTGTGTCACTTGATCGAGATGAGCATTTTTCAAAAACATTTACCAATTCATTAAGTACACATCTCCCAACAATTAATACTCAGAAACTGCTGTCAAACACCAATGGCCAAGTCAAAAATCCAGCATTTCAATACCTCAGTTCAGGAATTTCCCGGGGTGAGCATGTAATGTCAATAATTTCAAACAAGTTTTTCCATCTTAGGAATAATTCAACCTGAACATGGTAGAAAGTACCCCATCTTGCAAGGGCAGCCACTGTACGCAATGCCTAACAAAAAGGAAGTGCTAAAACCTCTTCGCGAAGCTTCCTCGGAACGAAATGACGAGTAAGCAAGTAAAAGTTTTCAATTCTAGTCTTGTTTACATTAACATCTTCATGCAAAGTTTTACATAATTTAAATTCCAGATTTCCTGCTCCACCAAACGAGGAAGAAACCATATTTGTGTTTCCCCCGCCCCCAGATGATCAAGATGGAGAGTACGACCCACCACCGCCAGTCATCGACTGGTAATTTGGCCACCCTAACATGTACGGGGATAGTCAAACAGTCATACAGCAACTTTTCTCTCTGCAGGTTGCCAGCACGAAAGTAACGCGGCCAACAAGCCCAGTCTATGCCCTTTCGGTGCTCCAAGCAGCTATTCGTTATCATATTTCTCTAGTCTGAAAATCATTCTCTAGGCCCTTAAAGGTGTAAATTTGTGGTCAAGTTATTGTACGGTTTTAGCGAGGGTCTGATTAGTTTAACTGTTGTTTACAAAGATATTGGTATTCATATCTCCATTGATGTTAACCACTAGAAACTACAATTCTTGAATTAATTACTTCAGTGTTAGAAGTCAAATTCAAATAATCTCCTCAAAAGGATTGCTAAGCAAATCAAGCTTTTGAAAACCAACTACATGTATAATGGCGTTGCTACAGCCTACCTTAGCACTACGGTTATCGTAACGTTGAATGTTTTTTAAATTTATATACAGTAATTTATGTATCTTCTATTGCTTGTATTGCTCAATTTTATTTACAATAACGTTATTGCTCAGTGTGCTCAGCATTTAAAATTTTTACCTATATTAATCAGCTCATGTATCAGTTAACTACCAGTTGATCTCTTGTTAACATTTATCATATTACACCCTTTAAAAATGCAGGTACACGTACTACAAATTATAAAGTGCTTCCAATGTACCGATTGCCATATTTGTTTGTTTTTTTCAAATAAACCTTTCTTTGCTCAAATTTAAGCCAATAGTTTCATATTGCAAGTAAACACAAGTACTACGTACCATATGGCTACATGCCTGCCAATTAAGCCTGCTCAAAATGTGAAAACTGCATGCTTACATAATCGTTGTTCCAGTAGTAAACAAGTAAACATTTATAAGGATAAAAAATGTCTACTCACCAAACGAAGAACTTGAAGAAACACTCGACGAAACACACAACTTGAAGATGCATGACTGCCATAGTAGTAACGTACATGTACTGTATGCTTCACAGTTGCTGCAAGTTTCCATCGGTTTCAAACAATGACTAAAATTACAAATTATGAGAATAAATGAAGAATTGTTCATAAAGACACAAGTCTTAATCCTACAATAGATGATTACAAAAATGATCCAGCTTTTGAGCAACGTACCAGTGTAAGCATATTACGTAACAGGTAAATAATGGCCTAAAAGGGGCTCCATATTGTGTAAATATTACTTTCTTGAGCTCCTTACAATCTTTTATGTAATTTGTATTGATTTCTTATATTCAATTCTACTTCAATGCGTGTGATTTATGAAACTTTCTTACCTCTCATGTACATATTCCATGTAGAATCTACGGCAGCCATGACACCTTCTGATGAGCGTGACGTCATGGTTCCAATGGCTGACTCGCAGCAGTAGCCTAGTACCACAGTATACGAAATATAAGTAGGATCATTCCAACGGACGTTATGTTCCGAAAATACCGCAGCGCTCCCTGTGGTAGGGTTTATTTCAACCCGCCCTCAGCCACGCCCTGTACTTGTAAACGAATCGTAGGCAACATGTCACTCACCTGTGTTCTTTGGTTTCACCGTGGTTTCACAGGTTAATATGGGCGTGGCTTCATCTTAGGGATCAACCCAACCAAAGAGCGGCGCTGCGGTATTTTCGGAACAAAAAATTACATGGAGTGATCCTACTTATACCACAGTAAACGTATACTGTGGTAGTACTGTCGCAGTAGACACTATCAATTCTCTTCCTGGATTTTTCGAAGATGAAATAACTAAAGGAATTGGGAATTGTAATTTTTTTTTTTTAATTTCCCCGAGCGTTAAATTCCATTTTTCTGTTACAGGTATTGATTACTAGATGGCTCTTTATCTACGTGAAGATTCAATTCATTTAAAATAAATACTTGGAATTTTAAAATATGAAATTTCGGATTCCTGTTGCTTAAAATTCGTTATCTATATTAGAAAAAAACTCGATAAATATTTATTTTTTCCCAATGCTATTTACGATAAAATTTCCATAGAAGACATGGGGAAAATTTATTAGAACGATATACTGTAGATAAAGAATGTGAAATTCCGAGCCTCAAAAATGTTGTAATTTCATCTGGATACATAATACTTGTAGTACCAGCATGTACTGTATCACAAATATTATCATATATCATGGAAATTGCCAAGTTTAATAGTTTTATAACTACTCATGTGCTCTGTTTGTGTGTAATTAACTTTTTTTTTAAATATTTTCTTTTAGAAATGACAGTCGTTTTCTTCTGAGCATGCTTTATGGCATAGAGAACTTTCCAACTGAATGTTACTTTTTGGGCAAATGTTAAGATTGCTAGTCTACTAGAGACATTTAAGAAAATAAAAATGCATTTAAAAAAATCGAAGATGATATCTACATTTCTTAATTGAATACATTGGCCGAATATCAGTCAAAATTTTGAAACATATTGAAATTAAATCGTTTTTGTACACTTGGGTATAATTTGGTGCATCGCAGGTGCATTTTAATTGTGTCAATTTATGGAAATAAATACTAGAAAAGTCAAGATTAAAAAATAATTAACTAAACAATAATTAAATTGAATTTTATTTCTGAGATTCCAGTTTCGAATGCCGGTAGGGAATTTCAACGTCAGTCCATAATGAAGTTTAAGTAACATTTTCAATAAACTTTGAACAAGAATGAAGAATGCTTTTAAAATAAAATGATGACCTTCTCTTTCTATGAATATAGATAAATATGTGTGAACAAAATAATATGAGTTAATCATATTAATGCTTAAGTGCCTTGCCTAATATACAAATAGATCAAGTCAATTAATTCTGTTTGTGCTGTATTCTCATTCTGCCAGTTCCTCAAAATTTCGTGATACATTCTGTTGACGTAGTGTCAATTGTCATCAATTTGTCAGCACAATCGCCGTCCATGAATCTTGGATTATTGATCTACCGATAAAATAGTGGCCACGTATTAATGACGTTATAATTGTTAATTAGGTCCGCAAAGAAGTGGAAGCTTAATTAAACATCAATTCAAACTGGCAAAATTCCATAAATATACTAACTTACCTTTGAAAATTCAGAATCTCGTCGATTGACACCACACAGAGCTTGAAAAGGAGGACTAATAAGATCTGGATTAACTGGTCCTCGATGACCACCTGTAAGAGAAAATAAATCGTTGGGAAAAGAGCTCATAAATACTAAAATCTACCTGTGTTTGAGATTGTAATTACAAAATGACATTTTCAAACCAGTTAAAATCTAATGTGTGTATTCAAAAGCCAACAGACTGTTTACAAAGCCAGGTGGCAATGACATTACACGGGCAAACTCGCACGTACGAACCTGTGATTATGCTAAACAGCAGCCCAAATATAAAAGTAGTGAAGAAGCCAATTGGTGCCAACCACATGTAGGAAAGTCGATAAAGGTAGAAAATTTGTTCGCTTAAAGTGAATAAAATATTGCAGTAAGTTCCACTTGTCTGATTACAAACACTAAAAGGAATAAAGTAGCAAGTCAGAATTACTTGTCTGGATGAGAATTTGTGGCTACCACAGTGGGCAGCACTGTTGTGACATTTCCAATTGCGTTTTCCCAAATGAAAATGTCAGATTTCAAGCTCAAACTTGAATTTAACATTGAAAGTGGTCGGGTGAAATTTGATCTTTCGCAGCCTTCAATCGATGAGGGTAATACTGGAATATATGGCTTGGAAATGCTGGCCCCAAATCCGAGCCAACAACAAATAGCAAGACCAAAAAGGAAACCAAATACAGCACCCTTTAAAAAAAAAATGTAGTTGTTCATGTAGCATTTTTAAGCTATATTATTCAAATAAAGCAAGAAATTATTCTTGAAGTCAAAATCCTCTTTCAAAAAAGTTAGCATTGCAGGCTTAATGAAACATTTTCAATGCTTACCTTCTGATTGGATTTTGTACAAAACATTCCCAATGAAAATATTCCCAAAAGAGGACCTCCTACAACTCCAAACACAGTCAGAGAGGCCTTAAAAACAATAATTCTAACATTATTACTATTTCTAGCAAAAATATTGGAGTTAATTTTATAATTTACAAAAAAAGTTTATTTTTATAAATATATATAAATGAACTTTTTTTGTATATATATATTTATACTGTATATAAAACAGAAATCACAAACCTGCAACACTCCTCCAAGATTCTCAGCTAAAAAGGCAACAGCTAAGCACGTTGCTCCATACCATAAAACTAGAAAAACAGTTAAAAACCAATTATTGGAAATGCATTTTCAGAACTTTAAATAATTTCAAAGTTTTGGGTTCACTGCCTCAAGGTATAACTATTTTTTTAATTAAAAACTTAACAAGACATCAAACAAAATCTAAACTAATAATTACTTTATGACGGTAATGAAATTACAATTGACATCGTAATATTTGGCAATCAGTGAGCGTTATTGACAAGATTGATAGTACAGAAATACGGACCAGCTAAAGTTATCCTTACATTCTCCAAATAATCTTACCTAACATTTGGGAAACAAATGCCAATTTTTTATCCGACCAATGCACTGTCAGGCATGGTTTAATGTAATCCTCGAGAGTGACAGCTGCTAAGGAGTTCACCGATGAAGACACAGTACTGAGTGTGGCACTGAAAATCCCACTTACAAATAGTCCAGGCACACCTGGGTAGTATGACAAATAGTCCATCACAAATACGGGTAATAACTGAAGAAAAAAAAACAGAATTTAACATATATAATTTGTAACAATATTTAAATTATGAATTGCAAATATTAAATAAATATATATATATATATTATTTTATTTATTAAATATTTTTATTCAAGCCATATTTATAATTTGACCAGCTCACCTGGTCAGGTGATGAAATCTGTTTGGAAGAGAGTGGATCACAATCACGATATGCATAATAAATAACCAGGCCACTCAACGAGGTGGTCAGGCTTAATACGGTAAGGATAGGCCAACTAAGTAGCAGAGCCCTAAACAAAAATCACGATAACTTGAATTGTGATATGTCCTCAATTTATCCCAATGAATGGTAATACAAAACCATTTGCATATGATCCTCTTGAACAATATTTGAAAATTACCTTAAATTATTCTACATTTTAGAAAAACGTATTTCTTACATTTGAGATTTCTTCAGATCGCCTATAGTTAACAGACGCTGAACTTGAGCTTGATTTACGCCATAAATGGACGTATAGGTAAATATTCCTCCAAATGCTTGTGTCCAAAAGGTGGCTCTTACAGTTGGGTCAAAATCCATGCTAAAATTAAAAAGTTTGATTTCAATGTTTGCACACACAATTGCTGCTTTATTTTCAAGAATGTTGGAAAGAATTAATGTTTGGATTGGTCACAAAAGTTTTTAATGTTAGAACAACAACAACGGTATTGTCTGTACATAAAACATATTATCAAACTGTTTTAAATGTGGTTGATGATTACTAAAATCCTTGTATAAATAAAACAGACAAATATTCCCAATTGAAAATCTTAATTGTTTGATCGAACTATGCAAAAACATGAGCACTTCGGGACTAAACTAAAGCTAGCAAAATAATTACCGAAAAAATTCTAATCTGCCTCCATTATATGCAGTGTTGAGAACTTGCGTGATACCCCCTGCATCCATGCACCCCTTGATTAGAACTGCAAACACCGCTGCAAACATCAGCAATGACTGAAATACATCCGTCCATAACACAGCTTTCATGCCACCCTGCAAAATGTGTGTTAATTCAATTTAAAAGTACAAAAAGCCATGGCAAGGTGAAAGAAAGGCACTTACAATGGTCGAATAAAATGTGCACACCAAGCCCACAGATAAAATGGATGTCCATTTTGAAAGGCCAGTGACAGCACTCAGGGCAAGTGCTGGTGCATATAATACAATTCCCATATAGAATACCTGTAATAGGACAATAGAAAAAAAAATAAAATATGCACACTGGTCATATTTTTTAGCGTGTCGAATTGTCCGTTTTGAAGAGTAACCGCGATCCTAAATCTTTGAAGATGCATGAATCTTAACTGAATTTTTTTAAACCTTCACTTGAAATTAATTAAAAAGTGGAGAATTACCCCAGTTATATATCATACGTTTCTTTGATAACTTTGTAATATACACAACATCTACAGGTCACGGGGGGTGAGTCTCGAAGTCTCACGTGTGTGGACGTGTTTATTTTTGCTCTCGGATATCTGGCTATATCTCCGTCAAATTTTGGCATCCAAGGC
>JAQGAO010005911.1:0-12977 GCA_034697705.1 Ommatoiulus sabulosus
TAAGACTTGTTATGTTGTACCCGCGTTTCTTCTGGATTAAACTCTGTTTGGACTACTATTTGAGCCGCCTCGCCCCCTTTTGTCCAGTCGCTCGCTTCCTTACCCGGCCTGGGGTGGTCCCCTACGCTGTCTCGGGCTCCTGGACCGGGATAAGGGTGTTACAGTATGTACATAGTATTTATAGTTTTTAAAATGTTAGTTTATTAAAAAACAAGCAATGTTTCAATAGAGACAAATTAAAATGCAAGCTCTAATTAATGTTAAATTTAAATGGATTTCCTAAAGGATTTTGGAATTTTTATTTAAGGTACTAATCATTACCAAGTTCATTCTTAATGTTGATTTTTCCAGAAAAACTAAATGGATGTCTATGGATGCGTAAATGATGTCAAGGCGTATGAATCGCAATGCATACTAGTTATACTGCGCGATTTATGCAAAAATAAACCATGAGCATTATCGAGAAACAGTTTCTTTCTGATAAGGAAAATTTCATTTGGACGGTGGATTTTATCCCGTTTGCCGTGAATCCTGATTCATTTGCGCAGATCACACATAACATTTCTAAACTAATATAACCGCAACATGTAAGCAAGACCATCTGAATAATATCAATCTGAAATCCGAAAATTATTATGCAATATGTATAAAATAAATGCTAATAAAGAAAGTGTTTAATATTGCAAGGATATGTCATTATTTATCCAGACGATAATGGATTTCCAGTAATTGGTAAACAGGTACTAGCAGCGTAACGCTTAAAATTGAACATTCACTAATTTATTTCACTTAATTTTCTTTATCCAGAACTTCTAAAGAATATGAATGGCGATGAAATTAAACATGCACCAAAGACAATCATTTACAACTATCATGAGTATGAACAAGGAACAATGGCAGGTAATGGGTTATACTTTATTAATTATTATACAATGTTATAAATATGCTCAGAGGTATTTTTATAATTGATATATTGCAAACATTTGCATTACATTTTCTAATGTTATTGCCCCATTATCAATAATCGATAATTGACAGGTGGGTCTGGTGCAAGCGGCGCATGAACCATGTGACGACTCTTCTGACTACGTTTTGACCATTCTAATAATTGTCGGTAAAAAATTGTATAAATGTCTCAATTTATTAAATATTCTCAACGAATGATTCAATAAAAATGATCCTTTTAAAAGAATTCAAAGTGCACTGTTACACAAACTATAATAATACTGTGGGTTAAACATTCTCTTATTTTAAAACAAATTTATTCAGCGATTAAAGCAGAGTCAAAATCCAAAAATATCATCGTTGTCATATTTGGAGACTATGTATACCCCATTTATCTAATCCCCCTTTTACCTAATATATTGGAGACCACAGTCGCGCCAGTAGGACTTAGCATTTTGTATTCTTAGGTGGCGAGTTTTTGAGTTATTATTTCCATTCATCCACCCGAAATCAATTCAGGATTTAAGTGTCTAGGAAAAATAGCCCCTACATAAATTTCCAAAGTTGTCAGAGCCCTTTAGCCCCACTTGATCCTCCAAGGTCCTAAGAATTTTTTTTAAAAAGAACTACTGGGATTTGATCTCACAACCTACAGAACACCAGCCAGGCATAATACCACAGGGCTATTGCAGATGAGAGAGTAGAGAATCATTGGAATAGGTAGAGGTCAATGGCAAAGAGGTGTAAAACTGGTTTAGCTTAAGGGCTAAAGGTTTCTTTGGAGGGGCAGTAAGGCTCTATGGGATAGCTTAATGTTTTTTTGCTGAGTCATAGGCCTAACTCCTATGACTCAGCTGGCTGCTGAAGTATTAGTAAATCACTACAGTGGTGAGTTGAGAAAGTGCTTGTACACATCTCTCTCTCAAGATACATTTAAACAAAGTATAAAGGTAAGACTAATGTTTTCATAAATTATTTAATCAATTCAAAATTATTAAGCTTTGTTAGGGATGTAGATTATCAGCTGTGGTAAAAAACAAATTTGTATGTAATTATACATATAACATTTGCAATCATTGCAAATGGAGTTTTACATACACAGCAATCACCCATACCTTAAAATTTGCAGAATAAACTGCTCTTTAAAATGCATGTAAGTGCAATGAAATGTTATTAATACGCATGAAGCTGCATTTATGCATCTCATAAAACAAAGCATTTTTGACTGTACCATCATGAGTTTTTATAGACTTTCACTAAATAAAGATCGTCTTCCAGCAGCTGGCCACTTTAAATTCACAACTTTTGAAGCTGCACAGTGCATCACTGAAGAAAATGAGCCTGCAAAGCTAGTCTGTCTTAATTGCTCAGCCTCTCCAAAAAAGTCAGAGCCTATTACTTAGCCATATATGATACAACAAACCAGTACATAGCTAAAGATGTTATGCGCCACTAGAACTTCATTGTAAAGGAATGAAACGAATGAGAAATAATGGTGGAGGTGGAGGTGTTCACTGCTCCCGCCTGGATTTCAAGGGCCCCACCCTGTCAGGGCATAAAACGCATATGGGAGGGTGCTCTGGGCCAGGGGCTATCCGGGGGAGTCAATACTGGGGCCTTACGACTCTTGGTTCCGGAGTAATCGCGAATCGGCATATTAGTTAGTTTTTAGTGCACTTGGTTCCCATAGATGGAGCCGGTGTCTCTCTGGCACACTTCTCTCATGACGTCATCCGTAGACAATTGAGTTATGGAAATCAGGTAATAAAGTTGTTATTTTGGGTCCACCCGACCCCCCTCTGTTCACTAACCGTCTTTTGCTAACTAGGTCAGGGCTCATTTGCGTAGTAAGCGTTAGTTTTAATTTATGTTAAGGAATGCTTAAGAGCCCTCCTCCCGGTCCCCTGTTGTCATCACATTGTTCCATTGTCTGGACCGAGTTCGTGTTTATGACGTCACAAGCGTCACCTTGGTGTCCTGTCGTCTTGACCCGTGGCCGACATCTAGCCACCCCCCACGTTGTTAACCACATGGTAATCACCCTATAAAGGTGAGGTACTTGGCAGCTTTTGCCACCCATTGCTGCAAACATGTCAGCCACCCCAGATGTCCGTTTGCGTCGTTCGGCTCGAAGAGCCAGTGCGGAGAAGGTTTGGTTCCCCATCGTGGCGAGTGACTTCGAGTTCGCGGTCCATCATCCCCTCATCCTGGGAGTCACCCTGGTGGGGATCGCGAGTGGCCCCCTGCTGCCCATCACGTATCTGCAATGTTATTTCGCTAGCCTTTGGGCGGAGGAGGCTTTTCCCCCTTCCATCGAGAGGGCTGTTGAGTTTTTCTATTTCGCCTCCTACGGCCTTTCTGAAGTGATGACGGGGGTGAAGGTACACGTTCTCCACCCCTTCCGACTCGAGAACGCGGAAGAATGCTGGGAGAGAAGATAAAGGCTCCCCCCTCCGGACGGATACCCCTGTTGACAACCCCAGAACGCCCCCGGATTCCCCCTTTTTATGGCCGATTTTGCCGCGTGGGCACCCCACCCTTGGTAAGTAATTTCAGTTTATCACACGAAGGAGACCCAAAACTTTTAAGAGCTATGATGCTTTCTCAGGGATTACATGTTCAATCATCATTATATATCACTAGTTTGATAAGTAATGAAGCTCAGCTTAATGTAAGGCTTTGTCGAAACCAGACAGATTTTAGTTGTGAAACAAATTTGCCAGTTGCAATCCAGATGTCACTCACATTAAGGCTAATGTACATGTACTTGGGTTTTGGCTGATGTGTGCTCTCTTGCATAGCATCTATGCAAGGCATGAATGCAACCACCAATTCGGCAGTGGCTGGTCAATTGCACACATTTAAGTCATGTCCTGCTATACTGTCTATTTCGTCTATTATCGCCCTTATAAAATGCTACAGCTAACACCAACCATTCTGAAGATGCCTCTGCCGCCATCATCACGGTGGAAGAATACCGTTGTGTCAAGATCGCACTTGAAAATGAACTAAATCCACGCTGGGAACTTAAAGGTGTTTTGGGGGCAGTAGGTGAAAACCTCCAAACCACGTTGTTGGTAAACAAGCAATGTGAAAACGTACTATAATTAGCGAATGAAGTTCTAAGCAAACTTCAAATTACTCGAAGAAACTCCGGTCATGAAGCTGCATCCGCAGCTTAGGTGAGTTTTTCACTTGCCATTGCGTCTTACGATATTACTTCAGGAGACAGAAGCTATCAATCCTCGTAAGTATTCAAAGATTCGTTCCAAAATTCCACTTGTAAATGAAGCTACAGGGGTTTTTCAACTCACCCTGTAAGGCAAAATCACCGTTTGTTTCTGGCGAAGGTATTGCAAATGATTCTAAAGCTTAAAGGCTTTTAGCTAAAGCGCTGTAATTAAGGCTTATCGCCGAGCGCAAGATTGGCCGAGATCTGTTTTCCCTAATTCGGGAATCTTGAGGCCGAGAGTCAGCAGGTTTTTCTCGGTTAAGGCCGCTTCCGTGTGCCTGACCGTGAAAAGGCGTGGGAACGGGGGAATCTCCTCTCCAACGCACTGAAAGAGTTAAAATTTAAAGGGAATTCAAAAATTAATAACTCCGGATATATTGATTCAATCGACGAAATCCGAAGACATGTAGTTCCTGAAATCGCGTCACGCATCCAACTAAAAATACGTCACAAAGGGGCAAGGTGTGTAAAACTGTTTAATTAAAAAATCTTAAGAAAAACGCTACAATGCTCATAAAATAACATACAAAATCACTCTCCAGATTGATTAAAAGGTATTCAAAACCATCCGAAAGTAAAACAGGTGCACCGTCCTGTATCTACCAAAAATCTGAGAAGATCTGACTAAATTTCTGTATGCAGTTTTCTTTTTAAAGGTTTTGGAAAAGTTTTGACTGGATATTTTGTTTGAAATACCAGTCAATGAGAGACTCAGATTATTGGTGATACAGAACGGTACTTTTCCACTTACGTGGCAAGTTACCAGTTCTTAAAATGGGAAACTCGTGTGGTGAATTGTGTAACGGAAAATGCACGCATACGTTGCACATCAAAGCAAAAGTTCGTGAGGGAACATAAAAAAATAGATTTGTAATCATAAAACGCGTGCATATGTCAGTTTATATGGAAACAGGATGAAAACAATCGGCATTGCGAATTATTAGTGGGGATCCTCAAGACACTTGTTCAACCCCCTAAAGGTTCGCACCTAGAATGCGAATTTAAACTGTTAGGAGAAGATGGTTGATAAAGGTGTCCGCACGTTTGTCTATAAAGTTCAACCTCTCTTAAAGGGTCATAACAAGACTGGGGGAATGCTGCCTCCGAAAGTAAGGGTAAAGATGCGCTTTTTGTTTCGCTATTTAATTGTTTAAGTTTTAAATTACGAGAGGATGCTTTGCAAGGGGAGCGTCCTCTCTCAACAGTAGATTGTTTTTCAAGTTAGGTTTGGTTATGGTAGGCTGTTTTTTAAGTCTATTTAGGTTAGGGTAGGTTGTTTTATGTCTATTTAGGTTAGGGTAGGTCTAAATTAACACAAAAAACGTTAGGGTAGCAGTTATTGTTGTTTGGTGCAGGCTTAGCAGCAAAAATAAATTATAGCATCTTAGATGTTAAACCAAAAAGCATTAAGCTAACATTTACAGATGTCAATCCTGATCCGAGCCCAAAATATTGAGGCATCACATTTAGCATGTGATTTTACAGAATATTCCATGCAAAAAGAAGAGGACAACGATGTTTGGAAGGCTAGGGTTGCTGCATTAAGGAAGGTGTATGACAACATCCGACGAGGTTATGCCTACAATGCACTAATGCAGACATATGCCACCCAGAATAAACCCGAAACAGCTGCAGATGCTGCATTCAAAAAAGTAGTAGCAGACCATACTACTACTAAACATCACCTAACAGAAGCTTTAAAGAGATGTAAAAGACCATGTCATACTCAGAGATGCAATGTTCAAAAAAGGTTAAAGAAGCAAAGAGAAATGGACCTTATAAGAGGCCAAACAAATGCTGCATGGGCCGAACAATATGGCAGAAAATACCAAATGTTGACATCTATGCGGCCGACCTAACCATACTCTATACTTTTATTATTGATACTTATCACATCACCTTTGGCCTTATCTCACTTGTTATTTCTTATAATAATACTATCTGATTATTTACCATTAAAGGCTACTTACCCATTAAATCTGCAATGACTGTGTTCCTTTCCCATTCCACAAACAGTTGTCGAAATAGTTCGTTGACACTATGTGTCATGAATAGAATATGCACCATGTATGATAGTGGTCTTGACAGCATTACCATACATTCTGAAAAGCCCCATTTTATGATGGAATTAATTTAAGGATGCAATTTCACCATTAATTCTGATGCATACATATTTTTTCTCATAAAATGTTTTTTTCTTATTTCTAGTCTATTGACAACTGAGCATGGAAATCATTACTTCCCATTTTGCATTGTCTATGGAGCAATTAGTTTTAACTATTGTATTGAAACGTTGGAAACGTTTCCCCCCTAGTATTATTTAGCCCTTCCACTGCTGTCTGCCTACCTTCTATGCAGCTCTTCATTAATGTAGTGTTTTTGAAGCGTGCCCTCTCATGGCTTTATACCATCATTATGCAAACTACGACTAATCGAACATCGCCTTATCGATGCTATGACCATACATAGGCATCAGTGCGAAATAATTGAGCTGAGAAGGCCTTATCAGCAACTAATAGATGCTAATACAAGTAAATTTTTCTTTTTTCGTATTTGAGTTTTTAATAAAACGTTTTTGTACATAGCTTTTCAAATATATCACGTGAAAAAGTGTGCTGTTGTATAAATGTTTATCAATTTGTTATACAGATTGATACGATCCATCTGATGCTTCTGTCCAAGAGAATGTTCATATCTCATCCGTAACAACATACTCTTCAGAGGGTACTGAGGCTTCAGTTGAACCCCCTAATGATTCAAACATCTGAATGTAAGTTTTTTAATTTTTGCCATTTTTTCTTTTTTTTTTCTATTTTTTTTTATTTAAAATTTATTAGTTTATATTACAGCTTTATATTAGCCCTCATATGATCATATAGTAGAGTGTGGACTTAATTCAGCGTCCTTAATATACTTTTCGCTGGAAGCGTGTATGTATTTTTGCTTACTTTTTTGTAATGTCTGCTATTTGTGCTTTGGGTTTATTTATTTATTATGTTTTTTTATAGCTTTCCTCTTAGGCCACAATGGTTGGGATCGACATACATCCACCCCTCAGCAATCATCGCTGGCTGGTTCGGACATCACCATGCCGAATGTTAGCTCTATAGTATATAAAAGGCTGTACGACATTCCGGAAATAGCATCCCGTGAACCCTCTGAAAAAAGTGATGCATAATAATTAATAATTTTTTATTTTTAAAATTTTTAATAGTCTACTAAATAGTTTTTATTTTTTGTTTACTGTCTATGAAATAACTTTTGTTTCCCTTTTTATACAATTTGATTTTGTTTTGTTTCCATATGGTACAGCTTTTTAAATTTTAAAATAGCCCCCCGTCCACTAACTCCATCTAGCAACCATATAATGCACCATCCTATATAAATGCAGCGCTACCTAGCGTCTAAGAACAACAAGCAGCATATTTCTTTTTCATTTTTAAAAAAGGCGGGAAAAGACATCACTTCCGGTGTATGGCGTCACTTCTGATGGGTGGGAGGTGACGTCACCAGCCAGCGGAGATCACCACCCACTTACGCTGGGCGGGTGTATTGAACTACTGATGCTGTTGTGCGAACTGAAGGCTGCTTGACGATGAGCTGCAGACAGTCTTTGACCTGTTGCAGGGCGATGAGGCCTCAGATTACTTTCCTGAAGTCTATGCCCTACTGCCCACTGACTAACAGCCGTTCCTTCGACGCCCCGAAGCTGATGCTGTACTTGAACAGCGGTCAGTCGTCGGTCTCGCAAGGATATCAAAACTTGGAGTGCGCACTCGGCCTCCGTATCACCCAGATCTGAAATACTAGCCCCTCCTACAAGGAATACGATACGTACAATATTATATCAATATCAAGAGAACTAGCCGAAAAGCTACAAGCAAACTAGGATAGCAAGCTATTCAACAGTAGTTGACCACCTCTAAACCGGCGCCCAACAATCTGGCGAGGATTATTACTAAGTGGAACGATTTTCCAATTTTTACATCCACAGTGAGACTGATCATCTCACTATAGGCAGAAAATTCGACGTCATTATTTTCTAGCGATCATGCATATCAAGGAAATGCCACAGATCATTCTCGGTGCACTTGACTAATTTTTCCGAAGGTTTAATTACTTTAGCTTTGATATCTTTTGCTTGATGATCCTTTAGGGTGTCATACTTCACGAATAGTTGACCAGCTTGTATTTACTGTTTTTAAGCAGGGCAAGCATTCCACGTCTGTGTGGCATTTACCTTCTTTATGCACTATATTAAAATAAAATTCCTGTAATCTAGCCGCCCAGCATGCAAGTTTTCCATGTGGATACTTCAGAGAAAAAAGGTGGCACAATGAGTGATGGTCAGTGCAAACTGAAAAAAGGCGTACGTCCAAGTACTGGTAATTTTTTTTGCCTAGGATGGAGTAGAATTCTCTATGGGTTGTACACCAACTCTGCTGTTAAGAAGTCCATGCTTGAGATGCGTAAGCAACGACATACTCAACCCTCTGATCAGTCTGAGATAGTAAAGCACCAATGGCATAGGCACTTGCATCTGTGTTCAAGATAGCATCCTTTTTAGGGATGAAAGGTCTGAGAATTAGAGGTATTAACACACAAGCTTTTAAATCTTCAAATTCTGCCTGGGTGTCCTCATTCCAGTCCTATTTAGATTTTTGTTGCATCAATGCACGTAGATTTTTAGAATGGCTACTAAAAGAGGGAATAAGTTTTCTATAAAAAGATAAAGCACCCAAAAACTGCTTAATTTCTTTTGGTTTATTTACGGTATTCTAATATCCTGAATATTGACTGGATTTGGCCGAATTGAAAACCCGTCTATTATGTGGCTAAAATAGAGGATTAAAGGCTGGAAGAATCTACATTTTTAACGAAATTAATGACTTGATTTTCGCTCAAAAATAAAAGGCATATTCAACGAAAAAAATGACGTCCTTTTTAACTAAATAAATGACTTGCCTTTTTTCACCAAAAAGGATGTCATTTTTGGACCTAAAAGGACGTCATTCCTTTCGTCAAAAAGGAACGGTAGCAAAATGTGAATTATTAACACTATCATTACATGATAAAGTTTGAATGCTCTTGGTGAAAAAGTAATAATTTTTGTATTACAATAATTTTTTTAGTGATTTTCCTAAGCAATTATCTTAAAAAGCTAGTTAAGTTATCAACTGGCTGGAAATCTAATACGGTTTATTAATTTTTTTTCCGAAGGTTGATCAAGATAACAAAGAAGACAAATCTCGTCCAACACTGCGGACAAACGATTAAAAAATTAAAACATTATTTTTTCCCAACGGGTCAAAAAAATGGAAGATAAATTACTGGATAGAGTAGCGTGTAAAGAAAATAAAAAAAGTAAAATCGTTTGAACATTTCCTTACGTACATAGAGGGGAAAAAAGCATTGTCTGAAGAGAAAAAAAAATTTGAAAAAGTTAAAAGCGAATTTGAATCCATAGGGTATGAGTTTGACTTGTATATAACGTTTTCCAGAGAAGTTAGAGCAATAAGGAATCCCTTTGCTCATCCTGATGGCTTAGACACAATGGAAGAACTACTATTGTTTTTGGAAGAAAATTAAAATAAATTACCACTATCAAAAAAGAATTGGAAATGTACCATGAGCTTCTACCAGTGTTTCCTTAGCAGCAAAGCTAAGGCAATGTTTCCTTTATTTAAAACAAATTAGATAAATGTTTAGAAAGTTTGTTTATATCAAAATAAAGAATTGTTATAAGTTTAAAAGTGACTTACGGTTTTTGGGGTGTCTCCTGCAGCTTAGGGATAGTCAGTCCACAACAAATTTATTTCACTCCCCCCCCTCCCCATCAGCACACATACTCCAGGCTTTAGGAGCTCCAGATGACTTTAAGGGAAGTTGTCCTCCTTCCCTGGTAGCTCCTCACAAGGATTTTGGCTGTTCCAGCTTAAGCAGAACCATAGCAGCATAATTATAGGAAAATTGTGGAAGTGGTGAGGTTTGTTGATTGATTGTCATGTGACCAGTGACAACATGGCATTAGGAACCCGCAATGCGAACCAGGATACCGCCTTACCATTACACCTACTGAATTAAATAAATTATGAATGTTCTCGATGACGGATGATCCCTCACCCAATTAAGGTGATGGACAATGAAAGGGGGAGGGCAGGTCAAGAGAAAATCAACTTTGCAACTTTTATTTATATAATTAAACGTAGGCAGGATGATGCAACCATGGGAAATCAAGAAACGAACACTAGTGCCCCCAGTGCCAGAAACGCAAACCAAACCCATTAAAAAGTGAAACATTGGAATATCTTTGGATCCCAGGACCATACAACATTGGGACCAACCTCACCAGATTGCCCTTGACTTAAGGGACCTACCTAAATACTCTATCAAACAAAGTGGAACCTAATTAAGAAAAGGGAAATTATAACAAGAAACCCCGCTGGTTAGCACTAATTTATACAATAGCTGTGTAAACTTTACATCCTGGTAAAAACATGAGCAGAATATTAATTTTGCAATAATTTACCATAAAATTAAGCACTCCACCCATCAAAATTAGTATAAAAAGTGCTCACTTTTTGCATTGAAAATCAGTTCGGATCACGATTTAATCTGATGATAACATAGAGCGGTGGGGGTGCTCTGATAAAAAGATGGCTGAGGTAAATAGTGTTTTATGATTGATTTGGGAGGGTTGTTTTGCTTGACAATTAGTCTATTTATATTGCAAGTGATTTGCCTATGCCATGATAGAATTGTTTTACAGTGTTAGTTAGATTGTATTCTCACCTACTATGTTATTTAAATTAGTAGCTGAATATAAGTTTGGTCACTTACTAGATTGCTTCTTATGTCATATAATTTGATTTGTGACATTAGTGGTGATAGTGAATACTTGACTGGTTTAGAATCTGATTCAGGTACCACGTTAATTGAAAACGAAATCAAGAGATCCTTTTTAGACAACAAACAAGACGAATTAGAATACACTCTAGACAAAATTTTAGTACTTAGAGATCAATTAAAAATTTAGACCACAGCAGCAACCACAGGACCAACTTTTAAGTACCATGGGTTGATGACTTTAATCCCCATGTACAATGGAGATCACGATTCAGATGCAGAGCAGTTTTTTTTATCAGGTGGAAAATATGTTAGTTATATGGGTATAATGTCGGGGAAGCAGCGGCCATGGGTGGTGCACGCATTACAGGGTGCTATGATGCCGTGCGCATTTGTTCAGGCATCCACCTGAGCACTGCACTGTTGTTTTAGGGGTAACAACACCGGTTAATATCAGCAGAAAATTGGTATCATGGTGCAGAGGACCAAACGAAAAATTTCCCTCCACACTTGGCGTGAAAACCAGCTTCCACACACGTGACAATTAAGAGCTGACTTAGCAATTAATGCTAGGGACTGGGAAAAACACATTAACTTTTCCAAAGAACCTAAAAGCATGTCAAACCCCCCATTCCGCGAAATCCGGCTTTGGGTTCCCAAAACGCACTTATAGCGGTGGGCTCCGAATTCAACTCGTTTCAAGCCTGGTGACTTGGGATGCTACAAGGACACACGTGCAAACAGCAGGAGCTTGGGAGAGATTTCGCGCCAAAGAGAACACTTAGCTTTTCTTTAGAGCTGCTTGAAGAAATCGTCCTGGACTGCTAAGGCGCATTGGTAATTCCTACACAAAGAGAAGAAACGCGCGCCCGCAAAAACTGCGCCAAAACATTAAAATTTGCCTACACAAATCTTTTTTTGACATAACAAAACACTCAGGCCAAAAAGGTTCCAACACTCAAGTTGAAACACACAACAATGTGGCACGTGTCAGGTAAACCTAACTGTTCACGTGCAAAACACAATGGGAAAAAAGCAATGCAAATAAAAATCACAATTCTTCTTTATTTACAATTTCCCTGCTTTGGCGATCCCAATAACGATCCTTTACTTTTCTGGATTTTTAAACTGACTACACTTATCAATTTGGAGAGACTACACTTGCTCTTGTCCACTGACAAGGCAAAACGGTTACATGTGGTCGTTTCTACAATAAAGAAGCTAAGGAGTGACCACACCTAGTCACTCTGAAGGTCTGGAGTAAAAGAAGTCACACAATAAAGAAATCACTGTCTTCATGCCTATTTATAGGTAAGCAAGAGGTCGCTATGGGGATCACCAAGAAGGTACACGGGCCACCAGCAGAAACCTACTTCCAGGTCACATGACAGGGAGGGGACTAAATGAGTCAACTCAAAATAACCCGTTTTTAATCCACAGATCATTCTTGGTGCACTTACTTTAGTGCACCAAGGTGTAATTACTTTAGCTTTGATATCTTTTGCTTGATGATCCTGTAGAATGTCGTACTCCACGAATAAAGTTGACAAGCTTGTGTTTAGTGTTTTTAAGCAGGGCAGGCATTCCACGTCTGCGTGGCATTTACCTTCTTTATACACTATATTAAAATCAAATTCCTGTAATATAGCCGCCCAGCGTGCAAGCTTTGCATGTGGATTTGGCACGAGTGATGGTCAGTGCAAACTGTAAAAGGATGTACGTCAAAGTACTTGTAATTTTTTTTGCCCACAGGATGGACTAGCATTCTCAATTTAATTCAATTCAATTCAACTCAGTACCCTACTATCAGTAAGTAAATACCATGTGGTAGGAGGGTGTAATCCATCAACCCAAGTTATTCGGTAGTTACCACCGCATTAGTGTGGACCCCAACATCATTGCAAAATTGAATTTCGTGAAGCTTAAGGCTATCCTTTGGAAGAGAGTTCCAACG
>JAQGAO010005912.1:0-12968 GCA_034697705.1 Ommatoiulus sabulosus
CTATTTTGCATCCTTCAAGTACTTCCTGTCTGAATGACCTTGAAAACGTGGTCAAAGGTCACATATTTTTGCACTATCAAATTACGCACGCCATGGTTCCTATATTCCTCTTTAACAGAATTTTCCTTTTGTCCCCCGTTAAGAAACTTTTTTGGGGGGAACAGACTTTTTATTCATGCTGTATAATGATAAAAGAATAAAGAAAATATTCGGTAGAGGATGTCTCACTTTGTTAGCATGTATAACTTTCATTATTTTGAGGAAGGATTACTGTCGTACAACAGCTGAACATTTTGCAAGGAACTTAAAACCAAGATGTGCCTCAAATCCCATCTCCCTACTACAACTGCAATTAAAACAATTATAAGCCACGCACACATTTTCCAAATCTGAGAAACAACTCAAGGTTCAGCTAGGTCACAGTAATATTCCTAGATTAAAGTTATGCTAATCTCTCTCACGTGTGGAGTCCTACTTTGACCTAGAAATGAACCATTAATTAAATTAAATTCTTTACCTAGCAGTCAGTAAACAGTACCATTTGGCAGAGAGATCATTGTACAAATGAAGTCAGACTAAGCAGTTTGACAGTCTGGTCATGATAGACCCCAAAATCACAATTTTGGTTTATTTCCCATATTTGGAACTTTAACGAAGAGGATGGGATGGGACGGCGGTTATGGCCGATTTAATGAAGGAATATCTCAGCATTCGCCTGGAGGAATTGTGGAAAACCATGAAAAACCACAATCGAGGAAAGCCGACCCAGAAATTGAAGCTGCGTCTACCGAATGCAAAGACGAGCTAACCTCTAAACCACCGTGCTCGGTCTAAAACTTCAGAAAGGCACATGAGCGCTGAATTGTCGATTAAGAAGTTTAAATAAATTTTCGTGTACATATACCCAATTAATCTTATTCTCGATTCTGGAAGAAACATTTTTGATAATCAATGATGAAAGTTATCTTTGTAGTAAATGACATCATACCTTTACATATTTCCAACTGGATTTGTCAATATTCTTGTGTTCTTTGCCCACATATTTCTCCATAACATCAATTAAAGCCAGCATTCCACAAAACGCTACCCAGATAACATTTGTTTGTCGAAACAGAACAGCAAAAACACCAATTAATGAGGCAAAAAAGTGATTCTTCTGCAAAGTCAGCACATACATCAAAAGAACGGAAAATGTAGAACCCACATCAGTATAATACAAAAAAGTAAAAAAGTACAACGGTGGGAATGTACATATAATCACTGATGTGGCAGATGTTTTCCAGCAATGCGTGAGCTGCAGATTGAAACAAAATTGATTACCACATACAGTTAATGTTAATATTGCGACAAATCTGCTAAAGGCAATGATAGACATTTGGAAGGAAACTCCTGATAAAAATACTGTACATGTATTATACATTGTGCATGTTACATTTATACATTGTACATGTAATAGCCGTTTCAATTCTAACTACATTGCGCTCCTGTTTGGAATCCCTATAGGATAACTCAAATACAGGATATTGAAATGGTCCAACGAAGGGCCAGCTAAATTTGGGAAGGGCAACTACTCGCATTCTGAGAGTGAACCAGGTAACTCCCAGCTTGTCTCCCATATTCTCACCCCTAATAAACATGGTAGAAGTAGGCATAACCATTCAAAACTTAACCGAGCCTCGCGCTAAACCTGAGGCTTACTATTGGTCCTATTTTGCATGCAATTAGATAATGGAACAATCTTCCAAATGATAGTTTAAACGCCTTAAAGGAGGAGGATGGGATATAAATTCGGTCATGGCAGATTTACTATTAGGGACTTCTTGCAGTCGCCTGGGCTATAGTGGGAAACTATGAAAAACAAAATAAGTATAGCCGACACAGTAATAATCGCCTAGGACACATCGGACACATCGCCTGGACCTACTGAAAGCAAGGAGAGAATGCTAATCGCTCAACCACCATTTTCCAAGTAAAATGTCGAAATTGTTTTACAAATGTGTACATTTTTTCATAATTGAATATGTACAATTGGTGAACAAACAAACGAAAAACGATTAAATTTTAGATGCAACTTTCCATTAAATAGAACAGTAAAAATATCCTTCATGCCTACCCTTTATGAAATAAAGGAGAAACGCACGAATTTTACAGCCTAAGTGCAAATAAAGATGATGCAATTTTATGGAGCTGGTTATGCGGTCTGTTTCATTTGCATTCATTTAAGCTGGTGTGGCGACCGAAGACAGACAATATGGTCGGCCCACAGCCTCAGAATGATGCGCTGTAGAAACTGAGGTTTCCCAGTAGGTGGACCTTCACCTGGAGGTCAGCACCTCCAAGTGTTTCTCATACTTCTTTCCACGACCTTCTCTCAGACATGACGTGTGTCCAAGGTCTGCAGAAGCATGAGGGTAGCACGCCCTAGTTCTTGCTTTCGTCAGCACGCTTTCTGAGTCGCCACACGACGAGTTTAATTCTTTCATTCCAAATTATTGTTTCTTAAGTGGCTAATAAAGTATCATATGACATCAACAATCCTCTCCCTTTCTTCGATCGTGAAAAATGCTAAACTAGCTATCCACCAAGAGCACCACTGCATCACGCGTGTGGTGCTCTTCACGCTCCTGGTGGATCTTGTGTTGCAAGGTCCATGTCAGCAAAGACAAATCTGGGGCATGTGTTGTTTAGGGGTATAATATCGGGGTAGCAGCAGCCATGTGCGGTGCGCGCGTTACAGGGTGCCGTGATGCCATGCGCGTTTGTTAATGCGTCCAACTGAGCGTCGCACATGGGGCACTTTTCACGGGAGCCCGTTTGGGTGTGCACCAGCGTAATGTTTGATGTTACGTGACCTGGAGAGAGGGCGACACTTGCGGGGAGTAGTGTTTAGTGCGTGGGTGTGTCCCACAATATGACCCCAGCGAGTGGCGTCCTCCCCCGGATCACCTGTGGTCTTAAATTCGCGTTATTTGTGAATGGCGCGCATGTAGCACAGGCATCACTATGCAGACGATCTGGGACACATGATTATTCTTGGGGGGTGAAGGCAAATACGTTTTCTACCTTCTGTAAGTGTTACCTTTCCACCTAGGGCATTAAAAGGGGTCACTTTCTGATGACCTATTTTATCCCTTCCCTATCATGTGACCTGGAAGTAGGTTTCTGCTGGTGGCCTGTGCACCTTCGTGGTGATCCCCGTAGCGACCTTTACCTGTTTCCTGCTTTACTTCTACCTCTTCACTTCTACTCCAGATCTTCACAGTGACCAGGTGTGGTCACTCTTAGCTCCTGTTTTAGAAACGACCATGTGTTGGTTGTATGCCTTGTCTGTGGACATGAGCACGTCAAAATGTGTATTAAATTGATAGGCAAATTGATTTCAAGGTAAAGGATCGCCATTGGAATCACCACTGCGGGAAATTGTGAGTAATTGAAGAACATTGTGTATTTTCTTTGTGTATCACTTTTTCCCCTTTGTGTTTTGCATGTGTCACGTTAGGTGTAACAGACACGTGCCCACTTAACTTTAACTTGCTTATACCTGTGTGGTGAAGCTCACTTTTTGCCGAAGTGTTTCTTTTCGTGGCTGCTTTTGCGTACGCACGTTTATTCCCATTTTGTAGGGAACATATGTACCACCAAAAGACCAAGGACGATCTATGCTGTTGTTTCAAGAAAAAGGTAAGTGTATTTTTGGAGCGCACTTTGCCCCAAGCTCCTGCTTTTGCACGTGTTTATCCTTGTAGCATCCCAAGTCACCAGGCTAGGGACGAGTTGATAATCCAGAGCCAGCACTCTATCAGTGTCTGGGAGCCAAAAGCTGGATTTTGAGGATTGTGGGGGGTTTCATGTATCAGGTGTACATTCATGTTTTCCCAAGTCCCAAAGTGTTGTATGAGAGAGAAAATTAATTTACGCGAATTGGAAGCTGGGTTTCGTGCCGATTGTGGTAGGAAAATTTTAGTTTGGTCCTCCGCACTATGTTGCCAATTCTGCGGGCATTTGCTGTGTGTTGTTTCCATTTAACAACTGCATGCACAGTGAAACAAAATCATTGACAAAGAGAATATGGCCACGAAAAATAAGGCTGCTAAGCAGCTATGGATTATTAAATCGTGTGCCAATGTTAAAAACATTAAGTTAGTGGAATTTATAGCAGAGTACCCCCAGACCTGAAAAACCTGGAAAAGTCAGGGAGCTGAGGTTTGCTAGATGCACAAACTGAAGCCTTAGCAATGATGCTGCTTTCCAATATGGAGCTTTATGCTAACATTAGTGTTGAACTGTGGTAAAGAGGTAATTCAAGTAAGTATTATTTACTTAAGGACTTGCCTTCCACATGTCTATCATTACAAATAAAGGGCTCTTGGCATGTTACCTTATTTTCCTTATGAAGAGTTTTAAGTATCAAAAAACAAAGATAAAAGTTGGAAAAAGTAAAAATAAGGTTGATGCTCCGCAAGTGCACAACACCACAATTGAAAAGGTTTGGAAAATGACTGGCAAGAGGCTTGAGTATGCCAATAGTTATCAAATACAGTCCTGGCGGTGTTGTTATTTTGGGATCCCACTGTAAATAAAAATAGGTCCAGGAATTAGTGATCACAATAGACAATCAACAGAAGAATGTTTAGAAAATACGCAGTGGTGTATCGTGGTCACTAAATTAGGATTTATGATGATGGATTTCCCAATATTGTGATTGTGAGGGAGGTTGTTTTTAACATCTTTATTTGGAAGAACCTATACATGTGATCTCTAAAGTCACTGCTCAATGAAAAAAATTATATCTTTAATATTGTAAGAGATACATGGATAATTCTTTCGGATATCCCTTAAAGTCAACCATGGGCTATACGGAAACCGTAATCCCTGTGACCTTGAATGCCGCATTAAAGGTCATCCATTATCCCTGCCCAAGTTTAATGCAGTTATCTCAAAAACCTCTGTGGATAGGATCCTAGCGTAAAGTAAAAGTTTGTAGGGTGATACCTAATTAGTGTAATAACGTTGGTTTCATATTTTCCAAAACAAACCAAAGATGGATGGAATTTTTTTCTCTATGAGGAACCATACAATGTGCAGGCAGAATCTGCAGGACACCATAGCTTTAAAAACTGCAGAAACGTTACTTTAGACCTGCTACAATTGTGGAAAATAACCATAAGTTAAGGTAATTGTATTTCATGTTGTACATAAGGATATTTACATAACTTCCGGACAACCACACTGGCAGATAATGATCATTTCGAGGGTGCAATGACCACATGCATAGAACGCAAAAAATAATTGTACGTCAATATCTTGCTGCATGATTCTAGCAAATGTGATCTATCAGTTGTTTACAATTTTCTCGTTCAACAAAGCTATGGTGTCATGCAGATTCAGCCTGCACAATGTATGGTCACTCGCGAAGAAAAAAAATCCATCTCGCCTTGGTTTGTTTTGAAAAATATGAAACCAAAATTATTACACTAATTAGGCATCGTCCTACAACATTCTAATTTAAACTAGGATCCTATCTGCAGTGGTTTTTGAGATATATGTAAAAAACTCGGGCAGGGAAAATGGATGACCTTCAAGGTCATGGGGGATATGGTTTCCGGATAGCCCGTGGTCGACTTTAAGGGATATCTGAAAGAATTATCACCGTATCTTTTACCATAAAAAAGATATAATTTTTTTCATTGAGCAGTGACTTTAAAGATCATTCTGTATATAAGGCCATTGGAAAATGATTTCTTGTTAACATCCCCACCTGCCCAATGCCTGCACAGGCATGCATGTGTAGAAGGCATTGTTCGCACAAGATAGGATAAACTAAATCTGAATTAAATTTGAATGATTATCAACAAAATCTAAACGATAATGCTACCAACATTAAGGATACTCAGAAGAGTTAGGTATCATATTTCGGCAGCCATTAAATCATGTGTGGAAAATCTACAAACTCATATGTTAAAAACAAATAACTCGAGATTATCAGTTTTTAAGTCTATAAATACATTGAAGGCCCTACATACATTCATTGTACATGAGTGCTATCAAAATTAGTTATGCTTCTGACTTAGTACTAATCTCACTGATGCCACAATCACTTAACTGTAGCCATGTTAAAACACAGTAATTTCAATCACTGCTTCTTTAAGTGGCTTTGCACTCGCAGTGCCACCTGAATTATATTTAGTATAACTTTAATAATGACAACACTGAGAGGGAAAAACTTAAATTGTTCAGCAGAGCCCAGCATCTTTCCTTTGCTTGGTTTCTGTTCTGGATCCCCTCCAACAATCAGCGGCAACATGACTGAGCTTCCTACACTTTGTACAAATAGGTCTGTCCATCACTGTTGTTGCTGTGTCTTCATGACCACAATATGGGGCTTATCTCTTTAAGCAGTGCTCGCACTGTGGATTTGAATTGGAGTAGGTTTATTATCCTTGGACTTCTTAACCAGAGCTTCCAGCTCCAGCATGTTGCCGACATACGAGTCCCTCGTCCCATGTCCAGCATGTGCAGAGCCCCCATGTGTCATTCCATGTGTCAGGTAAACCACTAAATAAAACACAGATAATCTCGTCAGCATCGATCATACCACCAGCCATCTTGAGCTGATTAGCTTGCCAATTGTCCATGGTTTGGCGATGCAGGGCATGACGGATTGCATGCTTTGTTCGGTTGTTGCCTGCTTTTCCATAGACTTGTTTGAAGACTTGCCACACTTCAAAAACTTCAGTAATCCCTTGGATGTGGACCTTTTGGTCGGAAGAAATGCAGTTTCCGATAAAGTCAGATAATCGCTGGCTTTTTTTATAATCTGCTTTTGGATCGGCTGCTTTTGGGCTTATTACCATTTCGGCCAATTCCTTCTCAAGCAATGGAAATTGTTTTGCCATTAAAGGTATTCGTAGCTGTTAACATTTCAAATCCATACTTGGCATGAGTTTTAATTAATTTCCTGGCTTGATTTATCTTGTTCGATAAAATACTTGTAAACTTATCTAATGAATGTGAGATCTATTGAAATTGCATCAATGTTTCAATGAATGGAAATCCAAGATTAATGACATTTAGAATTTAGAATTTAACATTAAGCAGAGAGAGAATTCACGCTTTTTCTAATCACTTGTAATAAAATTTAAAGTCAAATACTTGCACAGTTAGTGTAGCAGGGCCCATAACCTGTTTGGTTGGTGTAAATGAGAAAGCGATATTTCAACAGAAACAAAAGTAGATTCTAGTAGATACTTCAGACCAGTATTATAAATATGACATGATACTGCCCATGGACTTATTACTCAGTGGTCATAATAAAGCCCATTAAATTTGGGCTCCAATGAACTATATATCTAGCTCGTTCTGCTTCACAAAGATTGCACATGCCAGCATGGCTTCTCAGACAATATATAGCACTGACTGGTAATAAATAAGTATCCAAATTAGAAATTGATCCCATTATAATTACGATATTAGTTGACTGTTGATGGCAGCAACGGTTATCTTAGAACCAATGATCATGTCATTATTATTATACCAACAGAAATAAGAAAATGAAAAATTGCCAACGGAACTTTATGAGGCACAATGGACTTATAACGATTGCATCATTATGCAATTATCACGTAACATGTCATTCAATTCAACTCAACTCATTACCCTAAAGTCAGAAACTAAGTGCTATATAATAAGGAGGTAAGCCCATTTTCAGGAGAAAGCATCTACATCATGTGCGACTTAGACATCATTGTTAAATTGAACTAGAATTAAATTTGAACTATCGTCAGGATGGTTATTCCATTGTCTAATCGCATGCAAAAATACAGACCAATAGTAAGCATCAGTATTAGCACGGAGCTCAGCCAGGGTTTTAGAATGATTATGCCTGCTTCTATAGTGGTTGTTAGGCATGAAGATGTGAGACAAAATGCGAATTAAAAGGTCGATTGAAACGTTTCCATAAGCCTATAGATAAATTTTCTTGTCTCGCTCTCAGTGAGTCCCAATTTAAAGAGTGAAGCATCTCAATGAGTCCCAATTTAAAGAGTGAAGCATCTCCGTTACATTTGCCGAATGTTGGTAGTTTCCCTTACAAAACTTGGCTGCCCTCCGTTCGACCATTTACAATTCCAGAATTTTATTCATCCTCCAACATATAGCGGGTTTTCTTAACATTTTCTGGACACATACAAAATATGCATTAAACTAATCTTAGGCGTTGATTCGCGGCTCCAATAATTTTGGTAAAATGGTGGTTCCAAGAAAGATTATTAGAAATATCAACAACCAGATACTTGACAGTATTGATGGAGGCAAGTTGGACATTAACCAAATGATATTTAGGAGAGAGGGAGCAATCCTTTTACGGAAAATACACATAACACACTTCTCCTTATTTAAATTTAACTGCCATTCATTGCACCAAGTATCCAAGACAAAGATCTTTCTGCAATTTGACAGAATAATCTCTGCCTTCTTCCACTACATCATACAAGGAAACATCATCTGCAACAAATTTAGAATTTCTCGAAAATGATTTCGGTATGTCATTTATGAATAAAAGAAACAGTAAAGGCCCAAGGATGCTACCCTGACGGAAACCAGAGGTTACGTCAACCCAACTTATTCAGCTCCATTAATTACAACCTTTTGCTTTTTTCCTGTCAGAAATGCAGATATCCAATCATAATTGGGAAAAGTAAAGTAGGGTTTGATGATGCCTGCTTGCTGCAAAGGCTGAAATTTTATTCTAAATAGAAAAGAAAACCCATCTGAGTACAGCTGCTGGTGCATTAATGAAGTTGATTTCAGTTGTGTCGCCGGAATGGTGGCCAAAAACAGAACCATTCTGGGAGGGTGGCCATAACATGATTCCAAATGACTTCCTAAGATATCAAGGTAGAGCTAATTTAAAGGTTCTAACGAAAGTCTTCAATGCCTGTCTGAAAGGGGGTGGCATCCCTATGGACTGGCAGGATACAAGGATAATGTTGGTACTCAAAGGGAAAGGCAAGCAAGGGACTGATCTGGGGAATTACAGACCAGTGGCCATCAGTAGCTGCATATACAAATTGTATGCAGGGCTGTTGAGGGACAGATTGCAGCTCTGTTGGAAGCAAATGGATAATTAGTCAAGCTTCAGAGCGGGTTCAGGAAGGGATGCAGGGTGAGTGATAACCTATATGTTATAACTCTGCTGATAGAATAGCCAGTAAAATAGGTAAACCACTGTTGATGGGCTTCTTGGATATTAAGAGGGTATTCAAAAATGTGAATAGGAGCATCCTCTGCCACATGATAAGCATGTATTGTATCCCAGGATATCTGATTTGTGCAATTTGAGCACTATGAGGAAACAACATATAGGCTACAATAGGGTACCTGTAAGGGGTATAAGGGCATAAAGGTTGACAAGGGAGTTCAACAGGAATGCCCATTTTCTTCGGTGCTGTTTTTGATTTATATTAACGATATGGGTGCGCACCTTCAAGAATCAGGGTTGGGCTACAGGTTTGGAGCTAAAAGGCTCCCAGCCTTGATGTTCGCTGTTATTTAAGAGCCATAACGAGTTACAAAGCCTTTTTAACATAGCTGGAGATTATGGGCTGAACTTTAAACTGGAGTATGGAGGTGAGAAGTCTGATGTCATGGTTATAAATGGCCGTGATGAGGTGCCTAGCGACCATCACTGGACAATAAATGGCCATGCAGTATATCAGGTCACCCAGTATAAATATCTGGGTGTAATCTTGCAAAATAATACAACATACCTGAAGGGGATGGAAGATAGGGTGAAAATCAAAGGTCGACGCATGGGGGGCTCCTTTGTAAGTTAGCCTTCCAGTCATTTATACAGTATGATATTATAAGGGGGTATATGAAGGAGTTGGGGTGCCAGCAGTTAACTATGCCAATACCTCCCTTTGTTTCAGTAATGTATTGACTCATGAATTAGAATGTATTCTGAGGCAGAATGTCAGAGCAGCTCTGGGGGTGAACAGGTTCACTGCTATAGAGGCCCTGCAGGGTGAGAAGGGATGGCCGAGCTTTTTCAGGGGCTGGGGTGGAACACCAAATGGTTGCGGCGAATTAATAAATATGGGTGTAAGTTGGGTATTAATGCTCTGTCTAAGGGCCCATGGGTTAAATCTGGAAAATGTGAGGGAAGGAGAGATTGTGGCAGGGTGGCCTTGACAAGAAGAGTACACTGGAACACTACAAATGCAAGAAAAATATATATGCAAGGAATACCTATATGACACTTCATATGCCAGTGCTCTGTTCTTTTGGTCTAGAGCAGGTGCCCTTAAAATGGGTAAGTGCATGGCTAAGTTTCAGGATGTTGATGCGACATGCGATCTGCGTGGGGTTGGCGTGGAAGACAAACCATCAGTTCTGTCTGCCCAGCTTTAAACGAAAAGAGAGTTGGGATGGAACATGCTACTGTAAAGCAATGATTGGGGATGGTGAGTGTTGATGTAAGCGGTAACGTAAATGTGGCAAAAGGCCTGTTGAGTGGGTGGTGGATGCTGAAACAGTGGGTGGGCCAGATGGCAGATGTGGTGCAGAGTAGAATGGAGGAAGAGTAATGATAGTGACAGTAATTTATAGCCTACCAGCTTTAGCATCTCCACTAGGATGATCCGTAACAAAGGATACGCTATAAATTTAGTTCAGTTTAGTTCAGCTGTCGAGGCATAGCAAAAGCATGGAGTTGAAGGTCATACCAACAACTGAATAATGTTTCTGCTGCTTAACTTTTTTGTTCCAATCAAATCAATAAATTTCCGAAAAATTACAAAATTTTTGAACTGGTGGCAGAAAGCGTAAACCTTCTGGTAGGGCAAATCCCAATTAGCGTGCATGCACTGTGAAAACTGAAATAACTCCATTAGATGCTTAGATGTACGCTTGTTCGTGCCTATATGATCCAATATATAGCAGCTTTTTTATATAGGAAAGTAATGGGGGGAATCCATTTCGAAGGTTTAGATGGAATAAAATGGCGGATCAGTAAAAAAGTGATCGAATTAAGCTTGTTTCACTGTACTTGAGGTGATATCCCAAGGGCGTTTTTGTCAATGCCTATCGATGTCGATGTCCGGGCAAGACTAGTCAATTACAACGGCCATTAACGCGTTCGCACCATGGCGGAAACATTAACAGTTCAAACAAATATTGCTATCCCCAAGGGAATAAATCGCCGATTAAGGTACAATAATGACTTCCTATTTTCGTTGTTTTTTAGAGCTGGCCAGATTTCAAACCACCAGATTTGAACTCACCATTGGAGTCATAGGACGTCGATTTTTGGATTAACCCACATGGGGTGGGTGATAACCTTAAATGCAAAAATAATTTCAGCTCGCCCCTTAAAAATTGAAAATTCGGCATAACAATATTTTTGAAATATGAAATCCACCCCACTACAGAGCTAGTTTTAGGACGTTAAAAAAGGAATCAATTTCCAATGGCCTTGACTGCTGATGTGCAGTTTCCAGGGTACGTCCCACGTAGCAAGATGATCAAAAAATGACGTCAGTCTTGGATGTCATAAAGACATCATTTATGACCAAAAAATGACCTCAAAATGACGTCATTATGTCCCTACTTTTTGGTCAAAAAGACGTCATTTTTTCGGTCAAAAAGACGTCATTTTTTTTGGTCAAAAAGGCTACGAGAAATTATAAATGAAAAAAAGATGATACAGCATGTAAGGCCACCTTTTATTTAGGAATAAACAGTAAAAAATAATATTATAATGCTATTGAAGTGAGGAGAATCAAGCAACTAAGTTAACAGCTGATTTAGATAAAGAGAGTCGAAGCTGTACAATAACACCTAAGAATTTGGAGGAAACTTTTAATTTTTAATGTAATCTGTTTTGTATGTTTGTATGTTTCCATACTCGTTTACATCTCGCTTTGTTTTCACCTTGAAAACTAAGCGCTTTTATTATTGAAAGCTGTTTGAAACTTTCAATTTGCTTAGTTATCGCTGTGAAAATAGAACGGGCTATACAAGCCTACATGTACTGCATATTTTCACAATGAAAACAAGCGCTAAAGTACTGGTAAATATAGCATGAAAAGTATATAGACTTACAAAATACATTACAATGCAATTAAAAATTCATCTACCAATTTGTAGGGTCATTTTCTGGGCGTTTTCTTTAAGTTTTACTTCTGATGCAACACATATTCCTTAGCCTTATTTTATACTAAGTGTGAACGGAAAAAGAACAAACACAAACATTGGAATTGCAATTCCAATTTTTGCATGTGCATTGCAAATGTTTATTTTGCCAATTGGTAATTTTTCCGAGAAATGCTGACCAAAAATGGCATCGTTTTCTGGCGTGTTTTTGAGTGGTCATTTTACCTTAGAAATAATGACCAAAAAACATCATATCTTCATGTGGTCGGAGAAAATCAATATAAAAACACGGACACGACCAAAGACGTTTTACAGGGTTCCCCCAGAAATTTCGTTTTCAACTTTCCTGTATTTTCCAGGTTTTAAAAAAAAATTTCCCTGACCAATGTCAACGTGATTGAAAATAATCACAAAATTTTTTTAAAAATTTTTTTAAGGGGGACTCCTACGGTGCGATTTGCGCCCAATCCCACCCCCAGATCGTTCAAAAAATCGACGACGGTACATGAAATGTACAAATTAGAAACCAGCCCACCCTCTCCTTAAAACTACAAAAAAAAAGAAATAAAACGCTTACTTAAATCGGCGACTTATTCCCTGGGAGATGGTTTATTTTTTTTTACTTTTAATGTTCCCGCCATGGCACGTTCAGGAATTTACGGCGAGGTACACGCCGAGTTCAGAAGCGTCCAAAAATCGCCATTGTTTCGACTAGGTATGCCAGGTATGCCTAAGTACTTTTTGAATATACCGGTTTTCCAGGCATAACTAGTCGAAACAATGGCGATTTTTGGTCGTTTCTCGGCGTGTACCTC